>AWOL01S0014224.1:143397-262232 GCA_000715115.1 Nicotiana otophora
AAAGATATTTATTTGAAAGAATTATATTAGAAAGATAATTACTTGAAAGAAGTATATTTGAAAGATATTTACTTGAAAGAATTATATTCGAAAGATATTTATTTGAAAGAATTATAATGGAAGGATATTTATTTGAAGGAAGTATATTCGAAATATATTTATTGAAAAGGATTATATTCTAAAGACTTTTATTGAAAAACTTATAGATAAAAGATGTATATTGAAAGGACTTGATTAATTGGTTGTACCTGTGTTTATTATTCGCTTGAGTAATATTTTACGCTATTCCTGTTGCCTTGCTGTTTAAATCACTAGTTGATTTGTGTTACTATCACTGCTATTTGTTTTCTATTATTTTGTATATCATATTGCACAGGTTATTAGATTAGTGAGTGTCTTGACTGTACCGCGTCTCTACTCCACTGAGGTTAGTCTTGATACTTATTGGGTACCGACCGTGGTGTACTCATGCTACGCTTCTGCACATTTTTGTGCAGAGCTAGGTATTTGAGATATCGGACTCGGACAGAGTTAGAGTGAGATCGCAAGGATTCAAGGTAGAGTTGCTTGGTCGTTGTAGTTCCTTGGAGTCTTTCCATTTTATTGTACTGTTATTTATTTTTCAAACAGTATTGAGTATTCGATCCTTGTGATCATTTCATGTATTCAGTTAGAGTTCGTGACTCTGTACTACCAGTCTTGGGAGGTTTTTAAAATTATTTCCACTTTTGGTTTCGACACGTGTATTAAATTATATCTTTATAAAAACAATAGCTTGAACTATGATTATAATCGGCTTACTTAGTCTTAGATACTAAGTGCCATCACGACGCTTGTGGGGGATTTTTGGGTCGTGACAATACTACCGCATGCGTATCAATATCATAACATAATTACAACTCTCTCCACAAGTGCCAATATTCCACAACTTGCCAAAAGATCCACAATACCAATGTTTCCGCAAAATTAACCCATTGCACAATCACAATATATACCATAATCTCAATAACAATAAGATAAATAAGGAATATTCAGCAAAGGAAAGATACTTCAACAATTAACAACTTCACCTTAATGTGATAACGGCTTTTACAACTTCAACACCAACAACTCAACAAGAAGATATTCCACGAAGTAACAACCTCAAGTAAGAGTAATTTAACAATAAAGAGGTAACAAGGCAATAAGGAAAAAAACAACTTCAATTAAAACATATGAGAGCAAATATAACAAGTAAGAGGTAGAACAAGTGCAACAACGTCGAACAAAGCATATAAGATTAGATTAACAAATGTAAGAGTAGATTAACAATGAAATATGTGACATGTTATAACAATTTAATTAAAGGCATGAAAAGAGTCTAAATAGCCTAAACCGGTCAAGTACCACATATAGCCTGTGTACCAACCCGTCACCTTGCGTACACGGCCTTCACATAACATAAATAGCACAATCAACCCAAATCCTAAGGGGTAGTCCCCCCACACAAAGTTAGGCAAGATACTTACCTCAACTAGGCAAAATCAACCCTCAAATATAGCTTTTCCCCTAAACTTTGCCTCCACACGGCTCAAATCTAATAAAAAATTGACTTAGTAACATCAAACAATGCAAGAAAAATCAATTACTATAGATAAAGCTATGATCTTTACACATTTTTCAAAAGGTCAACAAAAGTCAACTTCGGGATTGCCCGGTCAAAACGAAGGTCCAACGGTAGATTCCGACTATCCATAACCCCACGAGTCCATATATGTGATTATTTTTCAAATCCAAGTCCAAATCGACTGTCAAAACTCAAATCTTCATTTTTTTCAAAACTTGACAAAAATCCCCAAATTTCCTCTTTGATTCACATAAATTTGATGTAACATCTAAGCTATAATCATGAAATATAGTTGGAAATTGATTAGAATCACTTACCCAATGTTTGTACATGAAAATCCATCTCCAAATTGCCTCATACCGAGTCTAGGGTTCTAAGATGGGAGAAAATAAGATAAAATCCCCGACTCACATCCCTTTTGATTAGTTGCAGGTGTCGCATTTCCAACACTGGGTTCGCAATTGCGAAAAAAGGCTCGCCATTGCGGCCACTAACACACTGAGGAAATATCGCAATTGCAACTCAGACGTCGCAAATGCGAAGTTTGTCCTCCTCGCAAATGTGAGAAAAACTTCGCACATTCGAACTATCCTACCCAGGCCCATTCTTCGCAATTGCGAACAAGGAATCACAATTGCGATAATTCAACCTCCCCTTCCATGTTCACAATTACAAAGCTGGTGCTCGCAATTTCAACATTAGAGCGCCAACACACTACAAAATCCTATTTTCATTCCAATCTTTCCGAAACTCATCCGATCCCTCGGGGATCCAAACCAAACATCGACACAAGTCTAACAATATCATACAAACTTGCTCGCCCAATAAAAACACAAAAATAACATTTAAACTACGAATCGGACACCAAAACGCATGAATTTAAAAGTACAGTTCAAGAACCTCTAGAATTGCAACCAAGCGTCCGAAACATATCAAATCAACTCCAAATAACACCAAATTTTGCAGACAAATTCTATATAGCATAACAGACCTATTCCAAGTCCCAAAACCAAATTCGGAAACCAATAGCCAAAAGTCAACCCACAGTCAAACTTCTAAACCTCAAATTGCAATATTTTGGTAAAAATAACACAAATTAACCTACGGATCTCAAAATTCGATTCCGGGCATACGCCCAAATCTTAAATCACGGTACGAACCTACCGGAGCAATAAAAATACCATTATGGGTTCGTTTTCACAAAAGTCAAAGTTTGGTCAATATTTCTAACTTAGGCTTCTAAGCCAAGAATCAAGCAGTCTAACTCCACCCGAACCCTTCCCGGAACGAAACCAAATAACCCCGTAAGTCATAACACCAAAATTACACATGTGTGAAGCATCAAAAGATGAAACGGGGGGAAAATACCCAAAATGACCGATCGGTCCATACAATTGGCCTTCCCCTAATGATATAATATGGTGATATCATAGTATTTCAGCAACTCTATCCATCTCTGTTGCCACAAATTTAGATCGTTCTACTTGAACAGGTTCTAGAGACATTAATGGTCGGTATATACCTCACAATGAATGCCTTACAAATAGTGCCTCCAAATCTTCAGCGCGTGAACAATGGTTGCTAACTTTAAATCATGCACATGGTAATTGTTCTCATGAACCTTCAACTCACGAGACACGTAAACAATCACCCTACCGTCATGCATCAACACCACGCCAAGCCCAATACACGATGCATCACAATATACGATGTAGGATCTCAAACCAGTAGGCAACACCAACACTGGGTCTGTAGTCAATGCAATCTTGAGATTCTAAAAGCTTGCCTCACACTTGTCGGACCATCTAAACAGAGCACCATTTTGGGTCAACTTGGTCAATGGGGCTGAGATAGAGGAAAACCCCTCCACGAACTGGTGATAATAACCCGCCAAACCCAAGACACTCCAAATATATGTAGCTGATATAGGTCTAGGCCCGTTTTGAACTATCTCAATCTTCTTAGGATCCACCTTAATGCCCTCGGAAACAACATGGCCTAAAAGGCAACTGAGTCTAACAAGAACTCACGCTTTGAAAACGTGGCATATAACTGATGATCCCTCAAAGTCAGAAGTACGATCCGCAGATGCTGCTCATGCTACTCTCTACTGCGGGAGTAAACTAAGATATTATCAATGAAGATGATCACAAAAGAATCTAGATAGGGTTTGAACACCCGGTTCATCAAATCCATAAAGGTTGCAGGAGCATTGGTCAAGCCAAATGACATCACTAAGAACTCATAGTGACTATACCTAATACGAAAATCTATTTTAGGGACATCTGATGCCTCATTCTTCAATTAATGGTAGCCAAACCTCAAATCAATCTTCGAAAATATCTTGGCACCCTGAAGCTGATCAAATAAGTCATTAGTCCTCGGCAGCGGATACTTGTTCGTGATAGTGACCTTTTTCAACTACCGATAATCTATACACATCCCCATTGTTCCATCCTTCTTTTTCAAGAACAACACGGATGCACCCCAAGGCAAGACACTAGGTCTAATGCATCCCTTGTTAAGAAAATCCTGCAGTTGCTCCTTCAATTCTTTCAACTCAACTAAGGCCATATGGTATGGTGATATAGAAATGGGTTGAATTCCCAGAACCAGATCAATGCATAAGTCAATATCTCTATCGGGTGGCATCCCCGACAAATCTATAGGAAATACCTCTGGAAACTCACGCATAACTGGTACTGAATCCATAGATGGAACCTCCACAATAAGATCGTGGATATAGACCACATATGCTAGACATCCCTTCTCGACCATACGCCGAGCCTTCACATAAGAAATGAAACTACTAGTGGAATGATCAAGAGTCCCTCTCCACTCCAATCGAGGCAACCTGACATAGCTAATGTCATAGACTTGGCGTGACAATCCAAGCTAGCATGATATGGTGACAAATATGCTGAGTAGAAAAAGATCTACCCTAGTCTCACAACTCCTAATAGAGACTACACATGAACAATAAACATGGTCTACCACAATAGAATCTCCCACAAGTATAGACACATAAACAGGAAAACTCAAAAACTCACAAGACACATCAAGATATGAAGCAAAATAGGATGACACATATGAATAAGTGGAGCCCGAAACAAATAAAATGGATGCATCTCTATGGAAAACTGGAACAATACTTGTGATGACCGCATCCGATGACTCTGCCTCAGGTCTAGCTGGAAATGCATAAAATTGGGGTTGAGCCCCACCACTCGGACCTCCACCTCTTGAATGGCCTCTCCCTGGCTGACCTTCACCTCTAATGGCCAGACCACCACCATGGGTTGCCTTACCCCCACCTCTAGCTGGTTGAGTGGACGGTGGGGAATCGATGCCAAAATCATGGCACGAGTACCCTGTTGTGGCATGATGCCCTGTTATCTAGGGCAAAACCTCGTGACGTGCACCGGATCTCCACAAGGATAACAAGTCCTCAGCTGCTCTGACTGCAGGCCCTGGAACTAAACTTGTCGACCTGAATAACCACGCTGATAACTCTGAGTCGGAGGTGCATGACAAGAGTTGAAGGTGTGTTGTAGGCTAGCTTCTCAGGATGAAACCCACTGTGAGATACCAGAAGCGTTGACTGAGTCGGCCTGGGAGGATGGCCTCTACTAAATGAACCCTTGCCTCCAGACAAGGCACCATTGAAACCACCAAAATGACTAGGCCTCTTCTCAGATACCACCTCCTTACCCTGACCACGAATCATCTCGATCCTTCTAGAAATCTCTACAACCCGCTGGAAAGAAATATTATGCCGAGTCTCCTTGGCCATCTATAGCCTGATACAAAAAGTAAGGCCATCAATGAAGCTCCTCACTCTCTCCCTATCAGTAAGGATCAAGACAACTGCATGGCAAGCTAAATCCACGAATCTGGTCTCCTACTAGGTAACAGTCATGCTACCCTGCTGGAGGCGCTCAAACTAGCTACGGTACTCCTCTCTCAGTGTAAAAGGGATGAACTTCTCCAAGAATAGCTGTGAAAACTGATCCCAAGTGAGTGGAGGCGAACCTACTAGTCTGCCTTGAATATAGTCCTGCCACGACCTCTTGGCAAAGCCATGCATCTGAAATACCACAAAGTCAACTCCATTGGACTCCACTATGCCCATTTTTAGCACACCTCGTGGCAACGATCTACTAAATCATATGGGTCCTCAAAAGGTATGTCACCAAAGCGAATAGGAAATAACTTTTGAACTTTTCCAAACTCTTCAACCCCTCAAAAGACATTACGGGCCACTCCCCGCTCTGTGTAGCAACAATAGGCTAAACTACCCCAACTGGCAGAACTACTGAAGTCTGATATCCATGAGCCATCTACTCTGGTGTGTGAGTAGCATGCTTCTGGGCTCCTCCCCCAGCTTGAGAGACAACTAGTGCTATAGGAAATGCAACGGCCTGAGTCACACTCTCCTTAAGGCCCACCAGACGGACTAGAGCATCCTGAAGTACCAGGGTAGCAATAAACCCCTCTGAACATAGATATCCTCCTATTGCTCGAACTGAGGCTCTGCAGTAGGTGTTGTTGCACGTTCTCTAGGCTGAGATCTGCCTCTACCTCTTCCTATGGCTTGACCTCGGCCCGGCCTCTAACCCCAGTAATGGCAGCAACCTGGGGCTCCGTCTCCTGGCTTGCTGTGGATGTTGTGCATTTCCTCACCATCTGCAAGAGAACTATAATAGAATGATTCAAATTTCAGCGATAGAAAAAAGTCGCACAACAGAGTAAAAAAGAAGCGAAATCTTTCCTAAAGCCTTATAGCCTCTAGAAGATAAGTACAAATGTCTCTATACCGATCCTTCGGACTCTACTAAGGTTGCTCATGACTCGTGAGACCTAGGCAAACTAGTGCGCTGATACCAACTTATCACGACCCGAAATTCCAACCTCAGGGTCGTGATGGCGCCTAACATCTACTCGCTAGGCAAGCCAACGTCAGATAATCAATTAACTATTTTAACAATTTAAAACTGAGTAATAACAATTATAAACGATTGGCAAAACTAAAATACATAAGATAAATCTATAATAAAACACGGTCTAGTCTAATCCCAGAAATCTGGAGTCACCAGTATATGAGCAACAAGAATACTAAAAAGTATGGTTTGAAGGAAATACAACTATTTGAAATGAAGTAAACATTAAAGATAGAATAGAAAGGGACTTCAGGGACTGAGAACGCCAGCAACTCTACCTCAAGTCTCTGTTGTATATATGATCAGAGTAGAAGCATCGCTGGTGACCAACATCAGAACTTGCACAAGAAGTGCAGAAGTGTAGCATGAGTAAAACCGATCTCTCCATAAGTGTCGCGCCTAACCCTGACGAGGTAGTGACGAGACTATGACAAGACACATACTAAAATCTTATGCAGATATATACATAAAGTAGAGGAAATAACAAGTAGTAGAGCATTTAAAAAATAATAACGGGGAAGGAACATGTAAAAGGAAAGTAAGATAAGAACGGCAAGTACAAAATTATCAACAATGCAGCCGAATAAATCACAAAATTCAGAAATCAGACAAAGCAATGACTTCACCCTTAGTGCTTTTACTCTCATCCTCACCATATAATATTATAAATGCAATTGCACGGCATCACCCTTCATGTTTTTACTCTCATCTTCACCATATGAAAACGATATGATAAATGAAATAGAACGACATTACCCTTCATGATTTACTCTCATCCTCGTATAATGTAATAAATGATAATAAAGCAATCAAGTGTACGACATCACCCTTCATGCTTTAATCCTCATAATCTCTCAATCAATGATAGTAATATCCAAATAAGTCAGGAAAACACCCTACGTGCTTTTCACTCTTCCTCACCAAGCAACAAAAATAATCCAAGGTACCAATGCAAGGTGGGAAACATATTTCACTTCAATCATAGTGTTTACTATGATAAACAAACTCAACTTTCAATATCCCAACAACTTCAAAATAAACAATAAATGCGAAGGGGAACAATTAAGAAAATAATAATCTAACTAAAGCATGGAAAGCAGAGTCAATGGAACAGCATGGTACAATAAAACAATTCTCACTCGCATGCTTTAACCCAATGACAACTCATATATACTCTTCACCTTACATATATGCCGACCCCACACATAATTTACATAGAAAATAGACCAACAAGTCCTAATTCCCTCAAGTAAAAGTTAACCACGATACTTACCTCTTCCCGCAATCAAATCAATGCTCAACCATGGCTTTTCATTTAAAATTAGCCTCGAAACCAATCAAATCTAGCCAAATATAGTTCAAATAATTCAAAATAAGCATTAGAAATTACCCACGAATGAAAAAGATTCAATATTTAATTAATTTAGAAAAAGTCAACAAACGTTAACCCCAAGACCAATCGGTCAAACCCGAGATTCTGACCAAAACCTGATAATACATTCACCCCCGAGCTCGGTTATGTGATTTATTTTGAAATTCGACCTCAATTTGAGGTCTAAATCCCAATTTTACAAAATTCCTAATTTCTACCCAAAATCCCTAATTCCTAATTCAAAACTAGTTTAAAATCACTAACCAATGAAGTTGGAATGAAAATCTCCTCAAAATCCCCTCTAGGCCAAACTTTATCTTTTAAAAATGGTGTTTTGTGAAATAATCCTGACTTTCAGCTTTTAAAATAGCTGGACGTCAGGTGTTCTTCGTGTTCGCGAAGCACCTGACGCGTTCGCGATGTCGTTCCTGCATTCGCGAAGGCATCCCCAGCCAAGCCTCCACATTCGCGACTCGTTGGTCGCGTTCGCGAAGAGAAACCTACCCCAGCCCAAAATTTTCCCTTCGTGATCGCGAAGCATTGGACACCAGAAGCAAAAACCAACAGTTCCAACAGGTTCAGAAGTCCGAAAATAATCTGAAACTAACTCGAGCCTCTCAGGCTCCAAGCCGAACATGCACAGAAGTGTAATAACATCATATAACTTTCTCACTACCTCAAATCATCAAAATAACATCAAAGAACAAGAATCGATCATCAAAACCCAAGATTTTTCAACTTAAACTCAATTTTCACAATTTCAAACATAATGCGCCGAAACACGTTCGGGTCACCCCGGACCCCAACCAATGTGCGTACAAGTCCAAAAATATCAAACGAACCTACCAGAATCGGCAAAATATATATCCGGGGTCGTTTACCTAAAACTATTGACCGTGGTCAACTCTAGCATCACTTTTAGTTAAAATATTTATTTTCTTCAAAGTTTCACATAAAAGCTTTTCGAAAAGCGACACGGACCACGTACACATATCAAAAAATATCAAATGAAGCTACGGTAGATCTCGGATCATGAAAATTAAGGCTAATACTCAAAAAGATCTATCGGGTCGTCACACATGTCTAGACAAAAATCAAAAAAATACAATTTGAGCCTCCTATAATATTTTTAAACTATTTTTCGAAAGCCTTTTTTCCAATAAATATTTTCAAATAATTTCCAAAAAATAAGTTTCTAAAATTAAACATTTTAAATAAAATCATTTCAAAATAAGTAATACTTAATTTATTTGTACTTTATATTATTTTACAAATAATCATACTTCTCTTGTCTTGCGGGGGTACATCACATGAAACCGCTTCCGGAAGATGATGTTTGAGTTGACTCGATATTCCCGACAAACCCCCTGCCCCGTACTTCCCGTTCTCGGATGTACTCAAAATACAAGTATAGTAGAATCATAGATAGATATCATTTATTTATATGTGTTTGATATTTGTTTATATGTGACAACACTTAGGACAAAACACATCTAGTTAAATAATCTATATTCAACATGTATGTCAAATAAGTGTGTAGTTTGCATCTATAATTAGATTATCATATACGCTTTCGCAACTTGATTAATTGACTAGGATCGATACGAACCTAATTAATTAAACTAGTTGTCAACCACATAATTTCGTAATAAGATAATCGTATATTTTTCTTACATGTGTGCTATTATTTTTAGTTATACGAACCTGAAAGTCTCCTATGGGCCTCTCTCAAAGTCCAAAATATTTCACATATTGTACATCCATTAGATTCATGTGAATATAATCTGTTGCGCGTGTCTATATTTTTTACCGATTCTTTGTTAGCTATGTATTTGTTTAAAGATTTATTTATCATTCTTTTCAAGACCATTTCGAAATAAATATTCTTTCACGTATTCTATCTCAAAATTGTTAATCACAAGTCAACTCTCATAGTTTACTATTTGATTCAAACCCCCATCCAAATATTTTTATTTGTCAAAATATAACCTTTTGTGCGTCATTAATTAAAACTCATACCTTCTTCAAAGTTTCCACCTTTCTCACATATTTAGTCTACTTTCTCGTACATATTTAATTACATATTCCATTGCGGGGTTTATGCTTTACTGGGAATAGATATCATTCTTTACTCATCAAAATAATCCTTTCACTTCGTTCTTCCTACACTAAGACTATTCAAAAATAAATATTTTTCCACTCTTTGTTCAAATATTTTGGAGTAAGTTCCCCTTCTTTACATCTAGTCTTTCAATCAAAATAGTTAACTTTTATACATAAATTAAATTCTTTCAAGTGTATTCTTTTAACTAAAATTCATTTAGTCAATTTACAAAATACTCCACTCATTACTACATATTTTTTATATTTTATTAATAATAAAAATATATAATTTTATATATTTCGTTCACACTCTTTATTTGTAGCCTATTACAAAAGATGTTTATATTCACCATGTGACACTCATGATTAAGCACTTCTCTTCTTTTGAATTACTTTCACATTTTTGTAAATATTAAATTAATTATTCTTTTGAACCTACACCCAGATTTGATCGAGTCCACGGGAACCATATTTCGTGGATCTTGAGGGATGCCAAACCCATTCCTCTCAAGATAACTTGAACTCTTACCTGGAATTTCAACAGTTTCGCAGTCCATAATTAAAGTGTACATTACATAGTGTAGTATAGGCGTCCTAGTATACCTTATATACTAGGTGGCGACTCTAAACTCTAATTAACCTCGTAGAGTACTATAAGTTGTATGTTGTTTTGACTTATGCAAAATAGGGTGCAACAACATGGCGACTCTGCTGGGGATCTCTTCAGGTTCTAACCATATAGGACTTGATCAATTACTCGAGGAATTGCAGGTTTTCCAATACTTCAAGTTCTATTCTTTTGTATCATATGCTACAAGTATATTCTTTGTATCACATGCTTCAAGTCGTATATTATTTGTCACATACTTCAAGTGGTATACTCTTTGTCACATGCTTCTAGCTGTATATTATTTCACGTGCCTATATTGTATATGCCTTACACGTATCTATGTTGTATACTATTTCACACATGCTTATGTTACGGCCTCATTAAATTGCCGTACACTTTTCTATCGAGTCATGGTCGTATACAATCATACAAAACGTCACGCGAGGGTTGTCTTTTCACCCCTCCGAACCTTCATTCAAAACTCTTTAGTTTCAGAGCTTGGCATACAAGGTTAACTACGTACCATCTCGCAGTTTTCCTAAACTCATGCTCGAATCTAGGTAAATCTATTCTTAGAATTCCTAGGTCATTGTACACACAATCTTGCAGCTTGCTTTAGCTGGATTAATCGTTACATATCCTTATCTGTTACATATTTTTGTATGTTACACATTCTTTATTTGTTATATATGCTTTATGTGCTACATATACCTTCTACTTGTTATCCACCACTAGGTTCTCTTTGTCTTACTAATTTGGTTGACTTGTGTTGAACCTTGAATCTCTCAAAATATGCATACTCATTCTAGTTTTTATGACCATCCTTCACACGTACCATCATTTGGACTCTACCATCCTTTTCAAAGATACGTCAATTCAACTTGGTACATCTTTCACTTATTTGAAGTATTCTTTTCGAGCATATCACACATTTTCACTACCTTCCATCATTTGAGACAGATCCATGTTCTATTCTACCATCTATCTCTTATTTGATAGTTATCAATCTTCACCCACCCACCCAAGAATTCTCATTCTCAAATAATTATCACCCACTCATGACAACCATACAGGTTCCATACTTTCATTAGTTAGCCCAAACTACATTTTGACCTTATTCTTGCTCTGGCAAGATATATAGGGAACACTAATTAAGGGTTCGGTCTCCCCAGAGTTTCAAAATAATTTCATCAGTACTGAAAACTAGGACAATTCTTTTGGAACAGTGCGGCGATGCTATCAACCTCGAAAACTCCAAAGAGCATCAACCAAATTTCACCCAAAATCATAATCTCGAAATACCATATCGTTCTACCCCAACCATCATTCGAATTAAATCCCAAAATAAGGGACGCAAGTCTTTTCTACACATCTGGCTATGAAGCCATGGTGTTCAGTCTCACTTTCCCAAATTCAGGAATTCAGTACAAGTCAATCCATTTTGTTACAGGGGCAGGTTAGTAGCCCGCATTCAAGGAGTGTCGTGCTCGCACAGCTAGGACAAACTAAGAAGAACAAGCAAAACCTCGAGTCAACACAAACTTATTCCCCTCCCTTAAATATAAGAATTTTGCTTTGGGAGCAAGAAAGATAATATCATCTATGAAACTGTCACGGAATGTCAACATCAAGTTTTCATCCACAATCAACTACTACACGACCTAAATCCGCACCCTCTTAATTCTGCAATATTGTTCAAGAGGGACTCTAATATTTTCTCCTCTGAATTTATAAGTGAATCATCCAGGGATATCATAGGGGAGATTGATTTTGCAATCGCATTTCTCAACTACATCATTTTTCATGACTTCACTGCTCTCACCACTTTTCTATATTTTGATAGAAATTTCATTCCCGGTTGATAACCGGGAACGATCATCAAATGGTTTTCGTGGATAGCCGAAAGTTGCATCATCCTGGGACTACACGGGAAATAGCATCCGACATCGGACATTGTAGAACATCAATCGAATAATCGGGAGAGTGTTAGTTGTACAATTATGTTTCTTAATTCCAACGTTTTATGACGGAACTACTCTCACTATATTTCAATATCCTGATAAGATAATCGCCCTGGTTGTCAAGACCTCATTTTTTCTCCGTAGGAAGTCGTGATGGCACCTAGTCTCTATGACTAGGTAGGCCTAATAATTGGCAGCAATTAAACAAATGTAATTAACAAAATATTCAACTCTGATTGATAAACTCATATAACTACTAAAAACAAAATCTCAACCATACAATTCCCAAGAAAGGTGGAACAGAGTCATAAGCACTATGGAATAACTAAAAAATCTAGTACATCACTGTTTGCAAGAAGATACAACAGTAACTGAGAATAAAGGAAGGGGACTCCGAGGCCTGCGGATGCCGTGTAGGCATACCTTGAAGTCTCCGATAAATGCATCTAGCAGGAAAATCTCTATCTATCGGCACGAGCGGACGTACCTGGATCTGCACAAAAAAGATGTGCAGAAGCATAGTATGAGTACACCACAACGGTACCCACCAAGTATCAAGCCTAACCTAAGTAGAGTAATGACGAGGTCGGGTTAAGAAACCTACTAGTATATGAAATAGAAAGTATAAAATGAAATATGGATATAAAATGGAAAGTAAGAAAGCAACTAATACGGAACAAGATGATAGCATGATCTAATATCGGAAAATCAACAATAGAAATAGCATATAAGAAGCAACTAAAGGACTACAATGACCAAGTACAGATAACAACTGATAGAACACTAAGGAATGAAACAACATGTATATTTCTCACCAAAACACTTTGCAATGTGAAATAACAGCAAGGATCACATCGAGGTACCGCCTCATGTATAATGAAATCAAAACCGAGTTACCGCCTAGTATTCACTTTCCTCAAATTTCAATCACAATCTTTCCTTATACCGCCATGTGTGCCTTATATTTGAAAATAGGTTTTGAAAAAAGTTTTCCCGAAATAGTTCCACGCGCTTTACCCCTTATGACGTTGTGTGCCTTCACGTAGTTCCCCTCCAAGAAATCATGCACATAAGTTCCACCTTATACCGCCACATGCACATCAATCCAAGCATTATACCGCTGCATGCGCATTAATATCATATCACAATAACAACTCGCATCACAAGTGCCCACAGATCACAACTTGCCACCAAGAATAATATTAATGTTTCCACAACAATTTCTCATGGCTCTCCCACAACGTATATAAGAATACCAACAATAATAATGGATGGAAAATGCTCAATAAGATATATGTTTCAACAATAACCAGCATCGCCTCAATGTATTAACGACTTTCACAAATTCAACACCAAATAACTCAACAATGAGAAAATAATGTATGACCACGATATTAAATAAGACTAGCTCACAATAGAGGAAATAATCTTCAACGATGAATCTCAAATAATGGGAGTCAACAAGTAAAGGGGCAACATGAACAATTAATTCAAACAATGATAATTAACAATGAAGAGATAACATGTAACAATAAAGGGGAAACAAGTTCAACTAATGCATGGGAGCAATTTGGCAATTAGGATGTAGAACGAATACTAAACAAGTCAACTAAGGCATTTAAGGATAATCTAACACAATTAAGTATGATTTGACCATGAGAATTTAGAACATAATATGGTATTTCAATTAAAGCATGAAAATAGTCTAAATAGCCTAAACCGGTCAAATACTACGTACAACCCGTGTACCCACTCGTCACCTTGTGTACACGGATTTCACTTAGCAAAATTGAACCAAGCAATACCAATTCTAAGGGATAGTTCCCCTACACGAAGTTAGAAAAGAAACTTACCTCAACTACGCCAATTCAACACTAGGGAATAGCATTTCCCTTAAAATTTGCCTATACACGGCTCAAATCTAACCAAAATCGACTCAATATCGTCAAACAAATGCTAGGGAATTCAATTGAAATAGATAAAGTTAAGATTTTTACACTTTTTCCAAAGAGTCCACAAAAGTCAACCTGGGGCCCAACGGCCAAAACCCGGGTCCAATGGTAGATTCTGTCTACCCATGACCCTATAAGTTCATTTATGTGATTAGTTTCAAAATCTGAGACCAAATCGACTCTCAAAACTCAATTTCTTATTGTTCAAAAACTTAACAAAGTTTCACCAATTTCAACTTTGATTCACATGATTTTGATGTTAGAATCTAAGATATGTTGATGGAATATGATTAGAAATAGATTAGAATCACTTACCCAAGGTTTGTTGGTGAACATCCCCTCTACAAATTGCCTCCTACAAAGTCTAGGGTTCAAAGAAATGAGAGAATGAACTCAAAATTCCGTCCCTCGGCTATTTGTCTAGTCGCATCCCCGCAAATGCGAAGAATCACTCGCGAATGCGAAGTCCTTCCATCTTTGTTGTCATCGCAATTGCGATGAGTATTGCGAAAAATAGATCATCCACAAATGCGACCATGTTGATCGCAAATGCGAAGAAGCTCTCTCCAAGTGCACTTCGCAAATGCGAACACTGGTACGAACCCAGCAGACTTGGCCAACCATCGCAAATGCGAACTCGGACCTCGCAATTGTGAGAACTGAGGCCTATGTAGAAAACCAGCAATTTTTTTTCTAACAATACTCCGCTAAGCATCCGAAACTCACCCGAGCCCTCGCGGCTCCAAACAATACATCCACACAACTCTAAAAATATCACACAAACTTGCTCGCGCGATCAAAACACAAAAAGTACATCTAAAACTGCGAATTGAACTCAAAAACGCATGATTTTCAAAGAGATTTTCAAGAACTTCTAAAATTTCAACTAAGCGTCTGAATCCTATCAAATCATTTCTGAACGACCCCAAAATTTGAAGGCAAGTTCTAAATGCCATAATGGACCTATTCCAAGTCCTAAAATCACATTCAGAGCTCAATAGTTAAATGTCAACCTACGGTCAAGCTTTTCAACTTAAATTGCCAAATTTTGGCAAATCATCACAAACCAACCTACGGATTTCCAAAATCAATTCTGGGCATACGCCCAAGTCCGAAATCACGATACAAAGATATCGAAATCAGAAAAATACAGTTCCGGGGTCGTTTTCACAAAAGTCAATATTTGATCAATATTTTCAAATTTGAACTTCTAAGTCTAGAATCAAGGATCCAAATCAACCTGAAATCTTCCCGGAATGAAACTAATCAACCCCGCAAGTCTTAAAGACGTAAACACACAAGTGTAAAGCAATAAAAGGGGTAACGGGGCACCGATCAGGTCTTTACATTCTCCCCCTCTTAAAATAAACGTTTGTCCTCGAACGTCCATAAGGTCATACCTGAAGTGGTGAATAGATGAGGATAACGATTCCGCATGTCGTGCTCAATCTCTGAGGTTGCCTCCTCAACCGGATGGCCCCTCCATTGAACCTTCACTGAAGCAATATCCTTTGATCTCAACTTCCGGACTGCCGGTCTAAGATGGACACCGGCTCCTCAACATAAGACAAATCATTGTACAATTGGACTGAGCTGAAGTCTAACACATGAGACGGATCACCGTGATACTTCCGGAGCACAGAAACATGGAATACTGGATGAACTGCAGCTAGACTAGGTGGTAGTGCAAGCCTGTAGGCCACCTCTCCAATCCTCTCGAGAATCTTAAAAGGTCCAATATATCTAGGGATCAACTTGCCCTTCTTCCCGAACCTCATTACACCCTTCATGGGCGAAACCCGAAGCAAGACCCGCTCTCCAACCATGAATGCAATGTCGCGAACCCTCCGATCCGTATAACTCTTCTCTCTAGATTGGGCTGTGCGAAGACGATCTTGAATTAATTTAACTTTTTCCAAAGCATCCTAAACCAAGTCTATACCCAATTGTCTAGCCCCGCCCGACTCAAACCAACCCATCGTAGACTGACACCGCCTTCCATACAAGGACTCATACGGAGCTATCTGAATGCTCGATCGGTAGCTGTTGTTGTAGGCAAACTTCGCAAGCGGCAAGAACTGATCCCAAGAAACCCCCAAAATCCATCACATACGCACGGAGCATATCCTCCAATATTTGAACAGTGCGCTCGGATTGTCCGTCCATCTGAGGGTGAAATATTGTACACAACTCCACCCATGTGCCTAATTCACATTGTACGGCCCTCCAGAATCGCTATGTAAACTGCGTACCCTGGTCAGAGATGATGGATATTGGCATGCCATGTAGTCTGACGATCAAGCGAATATAGACCTAAGCCACCTGCTCTAAAGAGTAAGTAGTCACCATTGGAATGGAATAAGCCGACTTGGTCAACCTATCCACAATCACCCATACTGCATCGAACTTCCTCTGGGTCCGTGGGAGCCCAACAACAAAATTCATAGTAACACGCTCCCATTACTACTCTGGAATCTCTAGTCTCTGAAGCAATCCACCTGGCCGCTAATGCTCATACTTCACCTGCTGACAATTTAGGCACCGAGCTACATACTCCACTATGTCTTTCTTCATCCTCATCCACCAATAGTGCTGCCTCAAGTCATGATACATCTTAGTGGAACCCAGATGAATGGAGTACCGTGAACTATGAGCCTCCAGATAAATCAACTCATGCAACCCATCTACATTAGGCACACATAGCCTGCCTTGCATCTGTAACATAATGTCATCCCCGATAGTGACCTCCTTGGCATCGCCATACTGAACCATGTCCTTGAGGATAAGCAAATAGGGGTCGTTATACTGACGCTCTCTGATACGATCATATAGGGAAGACCGAGAAACCACACAAGACTAAACTCGACTCGGCACTGAAATATCCAATCTAACAAATTGGTTGGCTAAGGCATGAACCTCAAATGCTAATGGCCTATCTACTACTGGTAGATATGCTAAACTACCCAAGCTCTCCTCCTTTCGACTCAAGGCATCGACAACCATATTGGCCTTCCCAGGATGATATAGAATGGTGATATCTTAGCCCATAAGTAACTCTAACCACCTCCGCTGCCGCAAGTTAAGATCCTTTTATTTAGAACAAATGTTGTAAACTCCGGTAGTCGCTAAAGACCTCACAAGGAACACCGTACAAATAATATCGCATATCTCCAATGTATGAACAATGGCTGCCAACTCCAAATTGTGGACTGGATAATTCTTCTCATGAGTCTCCAACTGTCGAAATGCATAGGCAATCACCCTACCGTCTTGCATCAACACCACGCCAAGGCCAACGCGTGACGCATCACAATATACAGTATAAGACCCTGAGCCCCAACACCAACATTGTGGTTGTGGACAAAGCAGTCTTGAGCTTTTAGAAGCTCGCCTCACACTCCTCGATCCATTTGAAGGAGCACCCTTCTGAGTCAATCTAGTCATAGGTGCAACAATAGATGAGAAGCCCTCTACGAATCGACGGTAATACCCGGATAAACTAAGAAAACTCTAGATGTCAGTGCCTGAAGACTGTTTGGGCCAACTCTGCACCGCCTCAATTTTCTTCGAATCTACCTTGATCCCTTCACTCGACACCACATGACCCAAAAACGCTACTGAATCAAGCCATAATTCACATTTTGAGGACTTTGCATATAATTTCTTCTCCCTCAAGGTCTGGAGCACGATCCTCAAATGATGCTCATGATCTTACCAAATGCGAGAGTGCACTAAGATGTCGTCAATAAACACAATGATGAATGAATCAAGATAAAGATGGAATACACTGTTCATCAGGTGCATAAATGCTATCGGGGCGTTAATCAGCCCAAATGACATCATGAGTAACTCGTAGTGACCATGCCGAGTCCTAAAGGCAGTCTTCGAAATATCCAGATCCCGAATCTTTAACTGATGGTAACCTGACCGAAAATCAATATTGGAGAACACGCTGGCACCTTGTAGCTGATCAAATAGATCATTAATGTGTGAATATGGATGCATGCTCTTCACTGTAACCTTGTCCAACTGACGGTAATCAATACACATACGCATAGACTTATCCTTCTTCTTCACAAACAAGACTGGAGCACCCCACGGCGATACACTAGGCCGAATGAATCCCTTATCAAGCAACTCTTGTAATTTCTCTTTTAACCCATTCAGCTCTGTTGGGGCCATACAATATGGTGGAATAGAAACGGGATAAGTGCCTGACAACAAGTCAATACCAAAATCGATATCCTTGTCGGCTAGCATGCCCGGAATATCTGCTAGAAATACATCTGGAAAGTCTCTCACTACCAGAACTGACTAAATGATAGGAGTATCAGCACTGGCATCCCGCACAAAGGCTAGATAAGCATTACACCCCTTCTCAACCATCCACTGAGCCTTTAGAATTGATATAACCCTGCTAGGAATACAATCCAATGCACCCGTCCACTTTAACTGTGATAAACCCGGCATAGCCAGCGTCATAGTCTTGGCATGACAATCAAGAATAGTATAATAGGGAAACAACCAGTACATACCCAAGATAACATCAAAATCTACCATACTAAGTAACAACATATCAACTCTAGTCTCAAGACCACCAATAACAACTAGACACGACTGATACACACGGTCCACAACAATAGAATCTCCCACAGGTGTAGACACTAAAATATGAGAACTCAAGGAATCACATGATATATCCAAATACGGAGCAAAGTAAGATGACACATATGAATAAGTGGATCCCGGATCAAATAAGACTGATGCATCTATATGGCAAACCGGACCCATACCTGTAATGATTGAGTCTGAAGCAACTACATATGTTCTACTGGGAAGAGCATAAAATCTGGCCTGGCCTCCGCCTCTAGGGCGACCTCTACCCGCCAGTCCCCCATCCCTATCTGGTTGAGCGGGTGGAGCGGCAACTGGGGCAGCAATCATGGCCTGAGAAGTCTACAGACTTGACTGAATCCGTGGAGCCTGAGTAGTTTGAGAAGATGCACCCCTACTGAGTCTGGGGCAGTCTCAGACCATGTGGCGGGTATCACCATACTCAAAACAAACTCTCGGTAGGCGTAGTAGATGAGGCTGGCTCGGGCCGGGTCGGCTTGACTGACCGCTGAAGGTACCCCGCGCAGGAGGCGCACTAGAAAATGGCTGAGTAAAGTGTGCAACCTAGGACCTCAGTACAACCGGAGAACCACTAGAAGCTAGAAGTGCGGAGTGAACTAGATGGCTCACATAGCCCCTACCATGACGGGTTGAAGCTGTGGCGTGACCACCACTAAATCCACATGTGTCACAAGGCCTCTTGGCCTTCCTATCCTCTGTATCACAGTCATGCATACCATCCAACCTCCGTGCAATCTCCACCACCTGCTGATACGGAGTGTCTGAATCCAACTCTCTATCCATGCTAAATTTAATACTCTGGTTGATCCCCTCGATGAATCGACGTAATCGCTCTATAACCGTAGCAACCAAGGCTAGTGCATGCCTGGACAAATCCTTGAATCATACAATATACTCCGACACTGTCTTGGTACCCTGGCACAGCCGCTCAAACTCCATGCACCAAGCATCCCGAAGGGTATGAGGAACAAACTCTCTTAAGAAAATCTCTGAAAACTAATCCCACGTAAGTGAAGGCTCCTCGGCTGGGCTACCCACCTCGTACGCCCGCCACCACTAATATGACGCTCGCTTCAGCTAGAATGTAGTAAAAGCAACCCCACTCATCTCCATAATTCCCATAGTGTGGAGAATACGGTGACACTTCTCACGAAAACCATGGCGTCCTTTGAAGCCAAATCAGTGAAGGTATGAGGGTGGTACTTGTTGAACCTCTCGAGCCTGAACTGGAGCAACAGGCTATACCGGTATAACTGCTGGGAACTGATCAACTTAGACCCGCTTCTCTAGGATACGAGCCGCGAGAGTCTGCGCTCCTTCCCCAACCTGAGATGTGATTGGTGCATGTGTGATCAACCCCGCCTGAGCTAAGGTACTGAACATGCTCAGGAACTGTGCGAGGGTCTCTTGAAGTGCTGGGGTGGCAATAGGTGCCTCGGGGGTCTGACTCCCAAATGGATCTATTTGTGGACCCTCTGTCGTAGCTCGGGCAGGTGCTTTGGTTGCACCAGGTGCCCGTCCTCGGCCTCTGCCCTGGCCCCGGCCTCTCGCGGCTCTAGTAGGGAGCGCGGGTGTCTGATCGTCGGATCCTACGATGTGTGTCCTCACCATCTTGAGAGAATAGAAAGTCAAAGATTTAGTTTTCGAAATCAACCAATTCGCACGATATGGAATCAAAGAACTGAAGTTTTCCTAATAGTTTCGTAGCCTCTCGAAGATAAGTACAAGCGACTCAGTACCGATCCGCAAGACTCAACTAAACTTGCTTATGACATGTAACACCTATGAACCTAGAGCTCTGGTACCAATTTGTCACAACCCTATTTTCTCTCTGTAGGAAGGCGTGATGGCACCTAGTCTCTATGACTAGGTAAGCCTAATAATTGACAGCAATTAAACAAATGTAATTAACAAAATATTCAACCCAGTTTGATAAACTCATATAACTACTAAAGAACATATTTCAACCATATAATTCCCAAGAACTGTGGAACAAAGTCATAAGCACTATGGAATAACTAAAACATCTGTTGCATCATTGTTTGCAAGAATTGAGAATAAGGGAAGGGTACTCTGAGGTCTGCGGACGCCGTGTAGGCATACCTTGAAGTCTCCGGTAAATGCAGCTAGCAGGAAAATCTCTATCTACCGGCATGAGCGGACGTACTTGGATCTGCACAAAAAAGATGTGCAGAAGCATAGTATGAGTACACCACAACGGTACCCAGCAAGTATCAACCCTAACCTCAGTTGAGTAGTGACGAGGCCAGGTCAAGACACCTACTAGTATGTGAAATAGAAAGTATAAAATGAAATACAGATATAAAATGGAAAGTATGAAAGCAACTAATTCGGAACAAGATGATAGCATGATCTAATACCGAAAAATCAACAGTAGAAATAGCATATAAGAAGAAACTAAAGGACTACAATGACCCAGTACGGACAACAATTGATAGAACACTAAGGAATGAAACAACAGGTATATTTCTCACCAAAAGACTTTGCAATGTGAATTAACAGCAAGAATAGCGTTGAGGTACCGCCTCGTGTATAATGAATCAAAACTGAGGTACTGCCTCGTATTCACTTTCCTCAAAATTAAATCACAATCTTTCCTTATACCGCCGCATGAGCCTTACATTTGAAAATTTTTTTTTGAAAATAGTTTTCCCAAAATAGCTACACGCATTTTAGCCCACCTTATGACGTCGTGTGGCTTCACGTAGTTCCCCTACAAGAAATCACGATTATAGGTCACACCTTATTCTGACACATGCACATCAACCCAAGCCTTGTCTGTCGCATGCGCATCAATACCATATCATAATAACTACTCCCACCACAAGTGCCCATAGATCACAACTTGCCAACAACAACAATATCAATGTTTCCACAACAGTAGCACATGGCTCTCCCACAACGTATACAAGAATACCAACAACAATAATTGATGGAAAATGCTCAATAAGATAGATGTTTCAACAACAACCAGCATCGCCTCAACGTATTAATGACTTTCACACATTCAACACCAAATAACTCAACAAGAAGAAAATAATGTATAACCACGATATTAGATAAGACTAACTCACAATAGAGGAAATAGTCTTCAACGATGAATCTCAAATAATGGGAGTCAACAAGTAATGGGGCAACATGAACAATTAATTAAAACAATAATAATTAACAATGAAGAGATAACATGTAACAATAAAGGGGAAACAAGTTCAACTAAAGCATGGGAACAATTTAGCAAGTAGGATGTAAAACAAATACTAAACAAGTCAACTAAGGCATTTAAGGATAATCTAACACAATTAAGGATGATTTGACTATGAGAATTTAGAACATAATATGGCATTTCAATCAAAGCATGAAAATAGTCTAAGTAGCCTAAATCAATCAAATACTACGTACAACCCAGTACCCACTCGTCATTTGCATATACAGATCTCACTAAGCCAAATTGAATCAAGCAATACCAATCCTAAGGGACAGTTCCCCCACACGAAGTTAGGCAAGATACTTACCTCCACACGACTCAAATCTAACCAAAATCGACTCAATATCATCAAACAATACTAGGAAATTCAATTTCAATAGATAAAGTTAAAAAATTTATACTTTTCTCATAGAGTCAAAAAACTTCAACTCGGGGCCCACCCGGCCAAAACCCGGGTCCAATAATAGATTTTATCTACCTATGACCCCACGAGTTCATATATGTGATTAGTTTTAAAATCCGAGTCCAAATCGACTCTCAAAATCTAATTTCTTATTTTTCAAAAACTTAGCAAAGTTTCACCAATTTCTACTTTGATTCATATGATTTTGATGTTATAATCTATGATATGTTGATGGAATATGATAAAAATAGATTATAATTACTTATCCAAGGTTTGTTGGTGAAAATCCCTCACCAAATCACCTCTTACCGAGTCTAGGGTTCAAAACTATGAGAGAATGAACTCAAAATCTCGTCCCTCAGCTATTTGTCCAGTCGCAGATGTCGCATTTGCGACAATTACGAACCCCACAAATGCAAAGAATCACTCGCAAATGCGAAGTCCTTCCATCTCTGATGTCATCACAATTTCGATGAGTAGTTCGCAATTGCCAACAATGGAACCTCCATAAATGTGACCATGTTGACTGCAAATGCGAATAAGCTCTCCCCAGGTGCACTTCGCAAATGCGAACTCGGACCTCGCAATTGCGAGATTTGATGCTTGTGCAGAAAACCAGCAACTTTCAATTCTAACAACACTCTGCTAAGCGTCCGAAACTCATCCAAGCCTTCGGGGCTCCAAACCAAATACCACACAAGTCTAAAAATATCATACAAACTCGCTCACGCGATCAAAACACAAAAATAACATCTAAAACTATGAATTAAACTCAAAAACACATGATTTTCAAAGAGATTTTCAAGAACTTCTAAAATTTTAACTAAGCGTCTAAATCCTATCAAATCAACTTCAAACGATGCCAAATTTTGCATGCAAGTTCTAAATTTCATAACGGACCTATTCCAAGTCCCAAAATCCAATTCCGAGCTCAATAGTTAAAATTCAACCTACGGTCAAACCTTTCAACTTAAAATTGCCAAATTTTGGCAAATTATCACAAATCAACCTACAGACTTCCAAAATAAATTTCAGGCATACGCCCAAGTCCAAAATCATGATACAAAGCTTTCGGAATCATAAAAATACCGTTTCGGGGTCATTTTCACAAAATTTAAAGTTTTGTCAACATTTTCAAATTTAAACTTCTAAATCTAGAGTCAAGGGTCCAAATTAACCCGAAAACTTTCTGGAACGAAATTAATCAATCCCGCAAGTCATAAATACATAAACACACAAGCGTAAAGCAATAAAAAGAGTAACGGGGTACAATTACATAAAATGACCGATCAGGTCATTACACTGGTCAACAATCGGGGGACAATCACCAAACGGTTCTCGTGAGCTGTTGGAAGGTCATAACAAAATATTCATGCGATCAATTAGGGT
Organism: Nicotiana otophora; assembly: GCA_000715115.1. Classification (NCBI taxonomy): domain Eukaryota; kingdom Viridiplantae; phylum Streptophyta; class Magnoliopsida; order Solanales; family Solanaceae; genus Nicotiana; species Nicotiana otophora. Next base: position 167,595 of record AWOL01S0014224.1, read on the forward strand.
ACAACCACAACAATTGTCCTACAAACAATCAGGAGGCCATAAAAGGGACAATTGGGGCACGCTTTTTGATTGGAGTAATTCTTCAATTTCAAAGGATACGACATCCATCCATGTACGCTACGAGGCATCACTCTGAGTTTGTCTACACCCTTGCATTTTATACATATCTTTGATGCAATTAATATAGTTAGTTGCAATTCTTTAAATAGGAGAGTAAAAGATCATTGAACCATACATCTCATACTCTCCACCCTTCACGAACTATGCGAACCTGATTCTTGACCTTGTGTCAACATACGTAGGAAACCTATCATGGGTCCGACTTTCCTCTTCCTAAGTTGGACTAGTCGGTCAAGTCTGACCACTAGGGTCACAGTTGACCGAAGATCTTTACGAAAAGATCATTTCCAAAAAGTCAAAAAATAAATATGTATATATATTCCTCTGTTGCTCCTCTAGAAGTCTTTCCGTGAGACATGTAAACCAAAATTCAAAACAATTTTCCTCTTTATAAGTCTTCCTTGAGGAAATTCAAAATCCAAATCATTCTTCCCTTTACTTCTAATCTTCATGAATTATGCGTACCTAATTCTTCACCTTGTGTCAAGATACGTTGGCAACCTGTAATGGGTCCGATTTTTCTCGTCTTTAGCAGGACAAATCAGTCAGGTCTGGCCACTTGGGTCATAGTTGATTGAAGATCTTCACAAAAGATCACTTCCAAAAATCAAACAAAAATTAAAATATATACATATGTTCCTCTATTGCTTACTTAGAAGTCTTTCCTCGAGACGTCAAATTCAAAATCCAAGATATGTTCCTTTGAAAGACTTCCTTGAGGAAACCTAAAAATCCAAAAAAATATCATCATTTTGCTTATTTATAAGCATCCCTTAAGGGAATTCAAAAATTCAAAAAAAAATATGAAATGAATGAATATACAAAATGTCCTCCTCCTATTTCTAATCTTCCTGGACTACGCTGGACTGATTATCATTTCAACGAGATACATGGGCAACCTTCGGGTTAGGTCTCATTTTTCAAAAATCAAAAAACAGTATAGACCCTTCCTTCGGGTTCGGTGTAATCTTTAAATAAAAATAAAAAAAGAAGTCCAAAACATAAGTTAAGACCTTCCTTCGGGTTCGGTCCCATATTTCAGAACATTTTTAAAAAAAATCAAATTAAGCAGAAAGGAAATCAAGAACCTGTCATGGGTTCGGTTTCCAATCTTTCAAAAATTAGAAAGGAGAAATAAAGAACCTTTCGTGGGTTCAATTTTCAATTTTCAATGTTTTAATCAAGAACTCTTCTTGGGTTCAATCTCATCTTCAAAAAAATAAAAATAAAGAAAAAGTCAAGCAAGAACCTTCCTTGGGTTTAACTCCATTTATCAAAAATCAAAAAAAAAGAATTAATTCAAAATAAAAATAAAAAGAGAAATTCAAAATGGAAAATCATTCCTTGGGTTTGGTCCCGTTTGTCAAAAATCAAAAAAGAAAAGAAGAAAGAAAAAATATATATCATCAAAATATTGACTTGGTTGGTACCAACATAGTTAGCAGTGTGCATGAGAAAATATAAGTGTTAAAAGGAGTATGATGGAGAGGATCAGCTTTGGGTAAACCATAGATTCTTGTGGTACCTTTTAATTATGCCTTAGTGATGCTTGAAAAAGTCGCGTGCTTACAATTAGGGTAAGAAAAAAGCCGACCTCATAGTTTTGTGTGTATTACATGGTGAGCCTTAGATTAAAAATTTATTGCATTGCATTGTTGAACTAGAACTTGCCCCGTATGTTTGTTGAGGCAAAATATTGAGTAACGTTTGGTTTGGGAAAGGATTGTGGGCCTTCTTTGACCCGTTTGAGCCTTTCTAGCCTACTAAATGACACTAATCCCTAACATTCCCCTTTGAGCCTTAAGCCTTTTTTCTTGGACAGCCATATCTTATCATATACCCTTGTGCTCAAACGCACAATCCCTCTCTTGGCCCGATCTCCTCGAGCGCACTGAAAACGTGTAATTTCGGACGAAGACCAAAGTGAAGGCAACAAACATGAAAAAGCGAAAGATGTGAAATCCAAGACAACCGAAAACATGACTTCAGAAAAAGAAATGGAAACTCCATAAATTGAAAGGAGGATCCAACAAGAAAAAGGAAACTCCATAAGTTCAAAAGGAGGAACTAACATAAAGGAGAACACTTTCGCAAAATCAAAGAAAAATAAAAAAAGGAGAAAGCTCCACAAATTCAAAGATGATTAACTCCAACAAAAGAAGGAAAAACTCCTCAAAAGCATGAGAAACCTCAAAAGAGAAAAGGTGAAAGGAAAAACCTCCAAAAAGGAAGAAGAACCTCCGACAAGTTCAAAAGGAACTCAAGGTAGAGAAAGGGACATCGAGCCAAACAAGATCAAGCGTCGAAGCATGGTTTAAATGCCGAAAACACTGATACATCGCAGTACTCAAGGAGGGATTAGTCACTTTCACCCCAAATGAATATCCTACCCGTCTCCAAGCCTACACTACAAAACAACAAAGCCCTACATGATCATATTCCAAACGTTCTCACATTAGTGTATACTTACATAAAGATCAAGCATACGGTATCCCAATCGCATGTATTGAACATATTTCGGAGTGTGTGTGCTCTTCCCAAAATATTCCAAAAACATAAATACTCCAAAATATGTCTGGAAATTAGAACTTGTTTTGTGGTAGGGGGAACTTGAAACATGAGGATAGGCAAAATTCAAAACCTATGATTGAATCAAGAAGAATAAATCTTGTCAAACTTAGGAATACCTGAGATCCCACTCGAAGCTATAGGAGTTACCCATAAGCTAATCTCGATTTGCTGGAAAGAATAGGGTGAAAATTCTTATGCATAAAATTAATTGTTGGTACCAACTAAAGTCAAAAAATGTTCGATCAACAAATCACAGTTTTTCTTTACACTTCAAGTTTTCAAACATTCTCTACAAAAGCTACAAAAATAGTAGAATGCAGAAAACAACAAAAGACAAGCAGAGCCCTTTTCATCAATTTTTTTACATAGAAAAAATAGCTTCTTACTTTTTCAGGCACCCTCCTGAACAATGGGCATTTCATTTCAAAGTCAATTTTACAAGTGTTCACCTTCTAATACGGGTATTTTAGATTTCAAATGATCTGATATCACATCGGAACAGTGATAGATCCCGTCTAACATTCAAATGTTCTGATATCACTTCGAAACCGTAACCACCAACCGATTTTACATTCAAATTCTCTGATATTGCATCGGAGCAATACACAGCTCGTCGAATACTTCCATCACATGGAGTTTTTAAATTATATTTCAGTTACTCACATCGTATGAAGATTTCAGCTCCTGTCACTCACATTATGTGGAGATTTCAATTCCAGTCACTCTAATCGCATGGAGATTTCAGTTCCTATCACTCCCATCAAGTGGAAATTTACATTCTAGTCACTCCCATCATGTGGAGATTTATATTCCAATCACTACCATCGTATGGAGATTTACATTCAAGTCACTCCTATCACGTGGAGATTTATATTCTAGTCGCTCCCATCACGTGGAGATTTATATTCTAGTTTAACATTCCCGTCATTCTCATCGTGTAGAGATTTACATTTCTATCACTCCCATTGCATGGAGATTCAAATGCTCTGATATCGCTATGAAACCATAACTACCAATCGGTTTTACATTCAAATGCTCTGATATCGCACGGGAATGGTGACAGAGCCCGTCTAACATTCAAATACTTTGATATCACTTCGGAACCGTAACTACCAGTCGGTTTTACATTCAAATGCTCTGATATCACATCGGAACAGTGACATAGCCCGTCTAACATCAAAGCGCTTTGATCACTTCGGACCGATACACAACCCGTATTTCCTTTACAATTCAAAGTGATCTGATCACTTCGGACCGATACCCATCCTGTATTTTCTTCAAAAAGCAGAGTGCTCTGATCACTTCAGATCGATATCTAGCCCGAATCACTTTTAAATTAGAGTTCCAACCCGGGATCCTATTTCATTCAAAAAAGGAGAAACAATCACACCACCCTCACATCAAATCTATATACATCATTCAAACCACTACAATCCATCCTTCTCAAGACAAACGGAAGCATAGTCCACACATTTTCAACTCTACTGATCATATACACGACACAACGTGGAATTATCTTCTAACAATAAATAGGGGCAGATTTTTAGGGCGGGCGTCGAGATTTTCAACAGCAATCGGTGGAGTATCCCCCAGTATCATTCATATTACGTCCCATTGACATAGGGAGTATAGGCAATCTGAACCCGCATAGTCAGAATAAAACTCAGTGTCATCACAGCTTGAAACTGGGGAAAGTTAAAAACAAAAATCAAAATCAAATCATTCCATCATATTCTCCACCACTTTCCCGAACTACAATCGGCCTGATTCTTGTTACATTCGAGATATGTAGGAAACTCAACACAGAGTTATGTCGTACCCATATCAAAGTCCATTCAAGTCAATACATCTTTCATCCAATATCCACATCTTAGTGAAACCACAATCCGGCACTAGGACAATCATTGAAGAAATATCGAGATCACACAAACCTTTTCATCCTCAAACATTCATCCTTATATTCCACTTCATGAGGCTACAATCCACAAGTAGAACTCAATTGCATTCTAAAAATACACGCGGCCTGATGTAGGCAACTCAAACACGAGAGTTCGGGACAAAATTGAGTAAGGCGTCAATATCTTTGCCTGAAGACTCTTACATCATCTCCGGTCAAAGAGGGGCAGTTGTTGATACTCAATTTTGATCCTCCTTATTTAAAAATTAATTTCTACAGGCTTTCTAATTAAAATTGATAAAATATAGTGGTTTGCAAATTTTTAGCTTTAATGCAATTTATTGATAATTATTTCTATTTTTACAAAATACAGGAATTTTTATTATTTTATTGCAATTCATTAAATACTACCATTTTGTGTACTTTTCTAAATTCTAAATAATTTATTGATAATTGCCTATTTTTCGAATATTAGGATATTCTAACAATTTATTATCCTTTCAAAAAATAAAAAAAATAATTACTACAATATTATTATAGTAGTTGGAATTTTAAAATATACTACAAGATTTTCTAATTAAATATGTATTTTTTTTAATTTATAGCATAGTCTACTAATTACACGGAAGTCGGTAGAATTTATTTTAAAATACGGATCAAATCTAGTCAAATCATATGTCTTGTCAACATTTGATATGACATGACAGTTGATGTGACTAAACCTGTGACATGACACCTTATGTGGCATGACACCCCTTTACCCAACGGGTAAAAACTTTATCCAAAAGGTAAAGACCATTATTTGTCTTCTTCGATAAGCTAAATAAATTACAATGATGTATATATGTGTGTGCGCGCGCGCGCGCAATAAGAAAGCACCTAGTATTCGGCCATTGGTTTTGAATTAGTAGTTTCACTTGTGGCAACATATTTTATTTTACATTTAACCTTGATTTTTACATAAAAGGAGCACCACACATTTTAACTTACACATTTTTTCTTTTATATTTTTATCTTCCAAACCTTGTCAAATAAAAGGGCCACAAACCCTAATTTATTCACCTTACCCCTCATTCTTTACACTCGTCCATTGATTCCCCCCAAAACCTTCTCTTCTCTCACTTTGAGAGACAGTCGCCCCTCTTCCGTTAAGCCATTGTCGCCCATCGGAGTTGGTTACCGGCGATGGCTGGCAACCACAATCTCTCCTCTCCGTTCTCTCCAGATCTAACGAGATCTTGATGGATTTTGATTCTTGATACCTCTATCGAAAGTCGGAATTCGGCGACTGCTGCTTCACTCTTATCTCTATTGTTTCTCTTATTCATCTCCCCCTACCCCCATTTTATTTTTCCTAACTTTTTTGTTAGTTTTTGCAGGTATGAACCACGCCAAATAAAGCAGATCTGGCCGGAAATATAATTTTCCCGTGACCTTCGTTCCACTACAAAACTGGCCGGCGATTATCGTTTTATCTTGTTGCTCTTCTCACTACTTTTGTACAGAATACAACATGAAATGGGAAGGAGTTACGCTCCTTCACTGACTCAAATATGGTCGGAACAGTTGGAGATTGATGACTTTAGATCTTGTCGGAAAATAGCTTTTCCTGCAACCTCTTTTCTCTCTCCATTTTCTCATCTTCTTCTTTTAATTTTGGTTATTAAAGTATTACAAGCTTGCCCAGATTTGAAAGTTATTGGTTTGTTGGTGTTTTGTATCCGAAATATTTGCCGGATTATGGCTGGAATCTGCCCAAAAATGTAACTTTGATGGGACTCCTGTTTTCGACATCTCTTGGACTAGACTGGTTTCGAAAACATTAGTTTGGTTCCATTTTTATTATGGTTGCTCATTGACGTATCAATGTGTTCTGTTTTGACGATCTTGCTTTATCTATTGTGTTGTTGTCATTTTTATTTTGGCTAATGCATTTCTTGATCGGATATTAATTGATTGAGCAACTCTTTGTTGCTCTTTTGTTGGTTTTCGTGTGGTATCTTACTGAAATTAAATAAATGTTCACCCTTGCTTAAGGAAATGTATATTTCTGAGATGGGTGATTCGTCAACAAAATAACTGAATTTGGAAGAATGAAATACAAAGCCGATGAAAATAATCTTTAAATTGAGGCCACGACCTACTGATTTGGCCCTCTGGACAGGGCCCAAAATAGAGAGGCGATGATGATAAGCATCGAAAAAAAAAAGACGATAATGCAACGAAACAATACCCTTTGGACGGCGACACAGTTGGCCACCATAGTCGCAACCAAGGCAATTCCCGCTCTCATATCTAGACGAAAATAAAGAAAAATACAATTTGAGCCTCTTACAATATTTTTAAATTAATTTACAAAAGCCTTTTTTCCAAAAACAAATCAAATCATTTCCAAACAACGATTTCCTAGAAGAAAAACATTTTAAATAAAACCATTTTAAAATATGTAATACTTAATTTATTTTTACTTTATATTATCTTACTAATAATCTTACTTCTCTTATCTTGTGAGGTACAACCACATAAAGTCACTTCTGGATGATGATGTTTGGGTTGACTCGATATCCCCGTCAAACTCCCTGCCTTGTACTTCGCGTTCTCAGATGTACTCAAAATACAAGTATAGTAGAATCATATATAGATATCATTTATTTATGCTTGTTTGATATTTGTTTATATGTGACAATATTTAGGACAAAAATACATCTAGTTAAATAATAAATATTCAACATATATGTCAAATAAGTGTGTAGCTTGCATCTATAATTAGATTATCATATACGCATTCGCAACTTGAATAATTGACTAGGATCTATACGAACCTAATTAATTAACTAGTTGTTAACTTGTAACGACCCGACCGGGAGTTTTGAGGATTAGCGTCTTGTTCGGTGGCTTAAGTTCACGATCAGCATTGTATTATGTATTATGACGTGCATGCCTGGTCAAGTTCGGATGATTCGGGATTGATTTGCAAGAAAGATTCTTGTTTTAGAAGCTTAAGCGGTAAGAGTTGACAGGAATTTGATTTTTGTGTAAGCGGTAGATTGTGTCGCGCTCTTATTTGATATTTCGGTGTCATTTATTTTGGCATAAAGGGTACCACATTATGCAAATGACCTTTGATTTGTGATTCTATTAAACCATCAGATCCGTATCGTAATGGCAGAACCATAGCAACAAGAAACGTCGCATTTAGAGATCGTATGAGAGAGTTAATACCATTTCCGTATCAGGAAAGACTACTGTTTTTCTGGTGTTTGAGGGAACAGAGGCAAATCGCAAGTGTCAAATGCGATTTATAAGTCTCGGGTGTCAAATGCGACTCGCTTGGAGAGATTTCTAAAAATGTGAGTTTCATTATTTTTATCATATTTTGAGTTGTAGACTTCGGATTTGGGCGATTTTTGAGGGGTTCTTCACGTGGTTGTTTAGGGGTAAGTGATCTTTACCCGGATTTGATTTTATTTCATGATTTTATCTTTATTTTTATCATTAGATTAGTGAATTTAATGGAAGAAAATGGGAATTTTGTAAAATCTTTGAAAAATATAAAATGAGGATTTGAAGGGCGATTCGATATCGAAATTTGATAATTTTGGTATGGTTGGACTCGTATCGGAATGGGTGTTCGGATTTTACAAATTTTATTGGATTTCGAGGTGCGGGCCCGAGGTTTACTTTTTAATTTTAATTAAAGATCGAAGCTTTATTATCCGAAATTATTTTCTATGAGTTTTATTTATGATTTGAAGTTATTTTGGCTAGATTTGATTCGTCTGGAGGTTGTTTCACTCGAAAAGGTCATTTTAGAGGATCGGTCTAGCTTCTTTGAGATAAGTATCTTGCTTAACTTTGTGTGGTGGAACTACCCCTTAGTATTTGAGTCATTTGTGCTAATTGTGTCATGTGAATGCTGTGTACGCGAGGTGACGAGTACGTACTCGGGCTTATTTTCGGAAATTTGTCCATTTAGGGCTCTTAGGTTCTTATGTTCATTAGATGTGAAGTTGTTTTAGCATGTTAAATCCTTCATTTACTAAGTTCACCCTTACGTGACTTATTTGTAATTGATTGATTCATGTTCTACCCTTGTTGCCAATTAAACTCTTATGTGCCTTAATTAAAGTTGTTGGCTCGTTATTGCCCTGTTGTCTTTCCCGTAGTTACTTAACCTTAATTGAAGTTATTATTATTTCTTCTATAATTTCTTAACCTTAATTGAAGTTATTATTATTTCTTCCGTAAATGCTTAGCCTTAACTGAAGTTTTGTTATCCCTTTCATTGCTTACATATTCTTATTTGGATCCATTGATCCATGTTATCTCTCTTATCGTCGAATTACACTCTTGTGGAATCATTGTTACATATTATCTTTACCTTGTTGAGCTATTCTTCTTAAGACCATTATTCCATGTTGTGTCTTTCTTTGTGAGCTCGTTCTTCCATTTCTTTGTGTTTTGAAGTTCTTGTGTTGATTTATTTATTGTACTCTTGTGTTATCGTTGTTATTGTTGTTGTTGTTGTTGTTGTTGTACTTAGTGTTGTTGAGCCGAGGGTTATGCGTGGTTGTGGTACTAAAACTGTTTTGAGTAAATGTTGTGGCATATGGGAACATGTTATGAAAATCATTTTATTGTGTTGTTATATTTTGGCACACGTGGTATTGTTGAGAGAGTTGTCGGGGTGTTCGCACGTGAGTTATCCGTGCTATTTTTATTATTAATATTTACACATGCGGCATGACAAGGAGGGCTATATATGTGGGTTTGCGCATGTGGCGAAATAATGTGGGAATATTATTATTGCGCACGTGGCGAGACAAGGTGGGCTATGTCGGAGAATGATTTATGATGACTTGTGATGGCCTGGAGGCATTGTTATTGCTGATATTTGTGTAGTGGTGTGCCTACCTTGTGTGAGTTATACCTTGTACATTTTGTGGTGAACGTTCATTGTGTGTCATTCGTTATCTCCACTCTTACTTGTTGACTTAAATTGAGATTGTACACTTTCACAAGCATGCACATAATTAATCACCCATATCAGTTTAAGAAGATTAATCCTGATGTTATTGACCATTTACATGTACTCCTGTTTGCTTGCCTTCTATGTGAGAGTTGATCTATTGGCACGTGAGTTGTCCGTGTGGTCATGAATCATTATTATTGTTGGCACGTGAGTTATCCATGCAAATATTTGACATTGTCACTCTCTTGGAACGTGAGTCGTCCTTGCGGTTATGAATTGTAATGTGGGCACGATATGCCAAGTGATTAGGGTTCACGAATTCGGACCCGTAAAATCTGACTATGAGGTGAAGTACCTAGGGGAAATCTTTGAACAAATCTTGTGTGGATGTGGTTTCTCCTATTGAATCATTACTTGTTCCCTCTACTTGGTTTCACCGGACTTTAACTGTATTCAGTTTATTACCTGTTTGTTTCCCTACTATTAATTGTTGCTCTTAGTTTCCTATACAAGCACTGTTTGGTATTGTTATCATGCTTAGTTTTATTCTAATATTGTTCCCTGTTAGTTTCACATTCATACTTGTACAGGTTATTTGATTTTGTAGGTGTCTTGACTGTCCCTCGTCACTACTTCACCGAGTTTAGTCTTGATACTTACTGGATACCAATGTGGTATACTCATGCTATGCTTTCTGCATATTTTTGAAGATCCAGGTACTACGGAGTTGGTTGATCATTAGCTAGTTGTTCGGACTTTGTTGTGGAGACTCAAGGTATACCGGTCGTCGCATTCGCAGGCCTCGGAGTCACCTTCTGATATTGTACAAGTACTGTTTATTTTTATTCCAAAACAGTTGTACATAGAAGACTTTCTAGTAAACTCAATAGAGCTTATGACTTGTACTACCGGTTTTGGGATTGTAAGCTTTATATAGGAAATTTCTGTTCATGTTTAATAGTTTTTGGTTGAGTTTTCCATTAATTCAGTAAGTGTTAGGCTTACCTAATCTCTAAGACTAGGTGTCATCACAAAATTCTACGGAGGAAAATTGGGGTCGTGACATAACTACGTAAGCATGACATTCTTTTCCTAATAAGATAATCGTTTATTTTTCTTACATGTGTGCTATTATGTTTAGCTACACTTTCAGGTCACTCTATTTGTAAATTACTTATTTTAATCACTTCATCTTAAATAAATACATGCTTGGTACAAACTCATGATATAACCCTTTTCTGTGAATGATATTTAATATGATTAGTTTGCATATAATTGTGCACAATTAGTTGTCTCCGATGGGCCTCTCTCAACGTCTGGAATATTTTACGTATTGTACATCTATTAGATTCATGTGAATATAATCCATTGCGCTTGTCTATATTTTTGACCAATTATTTGTTAGTCATGCATTTGTTAAGAGATTCATTTATCATTCTTTTCAAGACCATTTCAAAACAAATATTCTTTCACATATTCTATCCCGAAGTTATTAATCCTAAGTCAACTCTCATAGGTTTACTCTTTGATTCAAACCCCATCCAAATATATTTTTTTGTCAAAATATAACTTTTAGTGCGTCATTAATTAAAATGCATACCTTCTTCAAAGTTTTCACCTTTATCACATATTTTATCGTCTACTTTCTTGTGCATATTTGCTTACATATTTCATTTCGGATTTTATGCTTTACTGTGAATAGATATCATTCTTTACTCATCAAAATAATCCTTTCACTTTGTTTATCCTATACTACGACTATTCAAAAATAATTCTTTTCCCGCTCTTTAGTCAAATATTTTAGAGTAATTTTCCCTTCTTTGCATCTAGTTTTTCAATCAAAATAGTTAACTTTTATACATAAATTAAATTCTTTCAAGTGTATTCTTTTCATTAAAATTCATTTAGTCAATTTACAAAATACTCCACTCATTACTACATATTTTTTATATTTTATTAAATCATAAAAAATATATTTTTTATATATTTTATTCACACTCTTTATATATAACCTATTCCACAATATGTTTATATTCATCATGTGACACTCATGTTTAAGCGCTTCTTTGCTTTTGAATTACTTTCACATTTTGTAAATATTAAATTAATTATTCTTTTGAACCTTCTCCCATTTATTTGATCGAGTCCAACAGAACCATATTTTATGTATCTTGAAGGATACATAACCCCTTCCGCTCAAGTTAACTTAAACCCTTACGTAGAATTTCAACGGTTTGGCAGACCATAACTAAAGTGTACATTACATAGTGTAGTATAGATTTTCTAGTATACCTTGAATATTAGGTGGCGACTCTAAACCCTAATTAACCTCGTAGAGTACTATAAGTTGTATGTTATTTTTACTTGTGCAAAATAGGGTGCAACAGCCATCCCTGCACATAGATCATGAAGCAAATAGATCAAATATTTTCTAATTCTCTCAAATCAAGGTTAGCCACGATACTTACCTCTTTTGCAGAACAAGATCAACAATCCAACACGGCTTCCCTTTTATAAAAAGTCTCCAAACCACCCAAGTCTAGTCAAATATTACTCAAATAAGTCAAAACAAGTTTTAGAAACTACCCTCGTACGAAAAATGTTTGGTCTTTAAAATATTTAAAAAAGCCAACAAAAAGTCAACTCGAGGCCATGCGGTCGAAATCCGAAATTAAGACCACTCCCGATTACTCAATAACTTCTGAGTCCAAATATATGATTTGTTTTGCGATCCGGCCTCAATTTGAGGTCTAAATCTCAAAATTAAAAAATTCTAAATTTCTACCCAAAATCCCTAATTCTATTCTATGATATCTTAGATTTATAAGAGAAAAATCCATGAAAAGTAATGGAAATTGAACAAAAACAAGTTGAAGTTACTAATTTTATGAAGTTGAGAAGAAATTGCTCTCCAAAATCCTCTATTTGGAGTCTCGGTCTTTAAAATGGAGTAAACTGAGCTAAGTCTTGAAATCCCAAACTTTTACCCAGCTGCAGATATACGTAATTACGAACGCATATTCGCAATAGATAAGCTCGCAAAATCGAACCACAGATTGCAAATGCAAACTGTGCCTAAGCCCCTCAGATTCCGTAAATGAGACTAAACCTTCGCATTTGCGAAGGACCAGCCCCTCGTGAAAGCGAACCAAGGTTCGCAAATGCGAAGCTATTCCTATTCTCTCCAGTGTCATAATTGCGACACAAGTCTCCCAATTGCGAAGTCCACCACCACGCAAAAGTGACCAGAGCTTTACAAATGTGAAGTTGCCCTTGCCCCTGCCGAGCATCACAAATGGAAGCTAGCAGTAACGACCCGGTCAGTCATTTTGAGAGTTATAGCTCCATTGCCCCATTTACTGGTCATTGTGTACTTTACAATTATTATGTGACTTGTCGGGGTAGTTGGTTGGTATGAAGAGGTTTTGGAATGAATTAAGGCACTTAGTCTCAAGGTTGGAAGCTTAAGTTGAAAAGGTTGACCGGATATTGACTTATGTGTAAACGACTTCAGAATAGAATTTTGATGGTTCTGTTAGCTTCGTTGGGTGATTTTGGACTTAGGAACGTGTCCGGATTGTGATTTGGAGGTCTGTAGTGCAATTAGGCTTGAAATGGCGGAAGTTAGAAATTTAAAAGTTTGACCGAGAGTGGACTTTATGGTTACCGGGCTTGGATTGGAGTTCTGGGAGTTGGAATAGGTCTGTGGTATCATTTGTGACTTGTGTGAAAACTTTGGGGTTGGAATAGGTCTGTGGTGTCATTTGTAACTTGTGTGCAAACTTTGGGGTTAATTGGACGTGATTTGATAGGTTTCAGCGTCATTTGTAGAAGTTGGAATTTCCTTAGGTTCAATAGACTTGAATCGGGGTGTGATTCATGTTTTTGATGTTGTTTGAGGTTATTTGAGGGCTCGACTAACTTCGTATCGTGTTTTAGGACTTCTTGGTATGTTTGGTTAAGGTACCAGGGGGCCTCGGGTTGATTTCGGATGGTTAACGAATCGAAAATGAGACTTAGTGCATTGCTGAAGCAGGGAGTTTTCTAGTGTGATCGCACCTACGAGGATTTGGCCACAGGTGCGATGCCGCAATGGCGTAGAAGCGAGGTTGGCTTGAGCTAAGGGATTTCTACAGGTGCGAAGGATTTGTCCGCACCTGCGAGGTCACAAATGCGGAGAGGCGTCGCAGGTGCGCGTGTGAGAGAGGAAGCCTGAAGGCGCAGGTGCGGATGCGCATCTACGCATAAGAGACCGCAGAAGTGGAGGTGCGCTGGGGGTCCAAGTTCGCAGAAGCGATGGAAAATCTGCGGGACCGCAGATGCGGTCAAGTGGAGTGCAAGTGCGAGACCCCTAGACAGAACCCTAAATTCAAGGTTTCGCGTTTTTTCTTCATTTATAACATTTCAAGCTCAGGATTGGGCGATTTCTAAGAGGATTTTTGAAGGGTTTCTTGAGGTAAGTCACTTGTGTTCATTTTTAATCAATAATGTTGTTTCCCCATTGGATTTCCCACCTAGTTTGTGTGCACTTAAGATGGATTTTGGGAGTTTGAGGCTAGAGATTTGGAGGGTGGAATTTGGGGATTTGGGTGACGATTTGGTGTCGGATTTTGGTAAATTTGGTATGGTTAGAATCGTGGTTGAATGGGCTTTCGGATTTTGTGACTTTTATCGGATTTCGAAATGTGGGCTCAGGGATCGGCTTTTGAATCGACTTTTGACTTTAGATTAATAACATAGTATTTTCTTATGGAATTGATTCCTTTAGCCTTTATTAATTATATTGAACTGTTTGTGGCTAGATTCGAGGCATTCAGGGGTCGATTCGCGAGGAAATGGAGTGTTGGATTAGAGATTTGCACTGTTTTAGGTAAGTAACACTTCTAAGCTTGGTTCTGAGGGTGTGAAACCCCGAATTCCTTATTAGGTGATTGGTGGTGAGGTGATGCATGTTCTAAGTGACGGGCATGCAGCTGCGTACCGTAAGAATTGTGACTTTGTTGATTCCATGGAGCTGAATAGTTGTTAAATCTTTCCGTTACCCGTATTTTCACCATGTGCTAGATCTATTGAGATGTCAGTCATGTTAGAAACCCTGATTAGGCTATATGATGGTACTATTGGGGCCCACAGTGGTCGTTCTTTGCTGTAGAACTAACTGTGTAATCTGTCAATTTGCACTCACTCACAGTTATAACTTGCATATTATGTCTCAGCCTCTGTTGTGTTTACAAATTATATCATATCATCATTGTGGGATAATTATCATGGTTCTGGTGAGCTCGAGCGACTGGAGAGGTTATTGACTGAGTAGGGCTGAGGATCTATTATGAGTGATATTTATGGGATCGGGCTGCACGTCGCAGCATGCTTTATTAATTAATGCCAGGATTTTGCTAATAAAGTTCTTGGGTTGGATCAGCCCCTCCAGAGTCTGCACACCCACAGTAGCGCAATACTAGCAGTCATGACATTTGGGCTGGATCTACCCTGTTTACTTGCATTTATGGTGGATCTGCCCTGTTTATTTGCATATGGGCTGGACCTACCCTGGGCTGGATCTGCCCTGTTATGTGTTAAGTTTTGTTGTGAAATCTGAAAGCATGTCTAAATTTCTTGTACCTTCACCTGTAGAATATAAATATCTGAGATATCATTATTATATTTTCTATAACATTTCGTACTGTTCAATGTTAAAAGTGGACCGTAATAATTGGACTTGTCACTACTATCAGTCCAAAGGTTATATTTGTTACTTATTGAGTTGGTCGTATTCACGCTACAACCTTCACCTCGTGTGTAGATCCAGTTGCTTCCGATTTCGATAGTTGTTGATTTGCAGAGACCAGACCTTCGGAGATCATCGAGGTAGTTTCTTGGCGTTCGCAGACCTTGACTCTCCTCCCTTATCTTTCAGTATATTTATTCTGTTTTTACTTTCGGACAGTGTACTAGACCTTGTTAATTCGTAGATACTTTTGTACTCAGTGACACCCCGGTTTTGGGAAGAATTATGTATTGAATTGTGATTTTCTATCTTGTTTTAAGAGATCTTCCTTTATTTAAACTGTTTTAGTATCTTTCAAAGATTTAAAGTGATGGAAATGTATGAATAAACGGCTTGCCTAGTACCATAATAGGCGCTATCACGACGGGTTGGTTTAGGGTTGTGACAAGTTGGTATCAGAGCCTAGGTTACAGGTCTCACGAGTCATGAGCAGGTTTAGTAAAGTCTTGCGGATCGGTATGGAGACATTTGTACTTATCTTCGAAAGGCTGCCGAACCTTTAGGAAACTTCACATTCTTGTCATGCTGACTTGTTGATTCTGGTAACTAAACTTCTGTATTCTATTCTCTCACAAATGGTGAGGACACGTGCTACCGGACAGGAAATAGCCACCAGTACCACTAGCTAGGGCCACGAGAGGCCAAGGTCACGGTAGGGGCAGAGGTGCAGCTCGTACAACAGCTAGAGTAACACCTACAGATCCACTAGTTGCTCCACCTCAGGAGCAGGTTGCAGATGTGGTTGAGCTAGTAGGGCTAGCTCAGGTACCAGTTGTGCCCTTTGTGATTCCAGACCTTCAGGAGGCTTTGGCTCAGATTTTGGACGGTGTGCACTAGCCTTGCTCAGGCAGTTTCTATTCAGACCATGCCATCCACTTCTCAAGTCGGGGGAGGTACTAAGACTCTCGCCACTCGTACTCCAGAGTAGGTGATACAGGGGCTTCAGACACCGGGAGTATTGCCAGCCCAACCGGTTACAGATGCTCTAGCCTAGGTGGGTCCCGTTATGACTGATGATGAGCAGAGGATATTTGAGAGGTTTGGGAGACTCCATCCTCCATCATTCAGTGGGGCTGAGTCTGAGGATGCCTAGGACTTATTGGATAGGTGCCAGTGGATTCTTTGCACGACGAGTATTTTGGAGACCAGTAGGGTCTCATTCACCACTTTCCAGTTTACTGGGGCTGCCTTCAGATGGTGGGAGGCCTATGAGAGGAGCAGACTAGTCGGTGCTATACCATTATCATAGAATGAGTTCTCCGCTCTCTTCTTGGAGAAGTTTGTGCCACCGACCCATAAGGAAGAGCAGCACAGGTAGTTCGAGTAGCTATGCCAGGACGGCATGTCTGTGACCCAGTATGAAATGATATTTTCAGATTTGGCTCGTCACACAGCTTGGTTGGTTCCCACCCATAGGGATAGGATTAGGAGGTTCATTGATGGCCTCACATGTCAGTTGTGTTTTGCTATGACTCGGGAGATTATATCTGGTGTTCATTTCGACAAGGTGGTTGATATTTCTCGGTGATTAGAGATGGTCCGTAGTCAGGAGCGTGACGAGAGGGAGGCCAAGAGGCCTCGTGGATCGGGTGGTTTCGGCGGTGTTCCTTCTGGGTGTTAGTTCTACCACAATAGGGGTTGTCCTTATAGGCCCGCTTAGATGTCTTGTCCAGTTCAACGTGCTGCATCATCCAGTCATGGTTCATACAGTGCTCATTAGAGTCAGTCATCTCTTAGTGCCTTTCCAGCTCAGAGTTCGTCCCGTGCTCCTTCAATTCAGGGTTCATCTGCAATGGGTGCTTCTAGTGGGTATTCTGGTTCTCGGGGTCCGCCTCAGTACTTGCCTCCATTTTCAAAGAGGGGTTGTTTTGAGTGTGAAGATTTGGGTGACATAAAGAGATATTGCCCCCGCCTTTCCGGAGGCCCAGCTCAGTAGAGGAGTCATACTATGACTTCAGCATCAGTTACTTCACCACTCGTGCAGCCAGCTCGGGGTGGGGCTCAGTCAGCTAGGGGTCACCCAAGAGGGGGAGGCCAATTAGGTGGCGGTCAGGCCCGATTCTATGCTATTCCTGCCAAGCCAGGCAATGTTTCTTCAGATGCAGTAATCACAAGTATTTTCTTAGTATGCCACACGGATGCTTCTGTATTATTTGACCATGTTTCAACTTATTTGTATGCATCATCGTATTTTGCTCATTATCTCGATATTCCCCATGAGTCCTTAGTTTCATCTGTTCATATATCTACTCCAATGGGCGACACCATTGTTGTGGACCATGTATATCGATCGTGTGTAGTGACTATTGGGGATTGGAGACTAGAGTTGATCTCTTATTGCATAGTATGGTTGATTTTGACGTGATCTTGGGTATGGGTTGGTTGTCTCCATGTCATGATGTTCTGTATTGTCACGCTAAGACCGTGACGTTAGCGGCCAAGGATTGAGTTGAGAGGTTCTCGAGACTATGTTCCCAGCAGAGTGATTTCATATTTGAAGGCCCAGCAGATGGTTGGGAAGGATTGTTTATCTTATTTGGCCTTTGTGAGGGATGTTGGTGCTGATACTCCTACTATTGATTATGTTCTGGTGGTGCGAGACTTTCTGGATGTGTTTCCTGCAGAACTGCCGGGCATGCCTCCTGACAGGGATATTGACTTTGGTATTGACTTGGTGTCGGGCACTCAACTTATTTCTACTCCTCCGTATCGTATGGCACTAGCTGAGTTCAAGGAATTGAAAGAGCAGCTTCAGGAACTTCTTGATAAGGTATTTATTAGGCCTAGTGTGTCACCTTGGGGTGCACCGGTTCTATTTGTGAAGAAGAAGGGCAGTACTATGCGGATGTGCATCGACTATAGGCAGTTGAACAAAGTTACAATTAAGAACAAGTATCCTTTGCCAAGCATTGATGATCTATTTGACCAACTTCAGGGAGTGAGGGTGTTCTCTAAGATTGACTTGAGATTGGGGTATCACCAGTTCAAGATTCGGGACTTGTATATTCTAACGACAGCATTCAAGACTCGTTATGGTCATTATAAGTTCCTTGTGATGTTATTTGGGCTGACCAACGCCCCAGCAGCATTCATGCATCTGATGAACAATGTATTTCATCCTTATCTCAACTCGCTTATCATAGTATTATTCATTGATGATATCCTGGTATACTCTCGTAGCCAGGAGGAGCATGCCCAATATTTGAAGATTGTGTTGCAACGGTTAAGGGAGGAGAAAATTTATGCCAAATTCTCCAAGTGTGATTTTTGGCTTAGTTCAGTGGAGTTCTTGGGGCACGTGGTGTCCAAGAGGGGATTCAGGTGGATCCAAAGAAAATAGAGGCAGTTCAGAGTTGGCCAAAATCGTCCTCAGTTACGGAGATTCGGAGGTTTCTCAGTTTGGCCAGTTATTATCGTCGCTTCGTAGAGGTTTTCTCGTCTATTGCATCGCCTTTGACCAAATTAACCCAAAAGGGTGCTCCTTTTAGGTGGTCGGACGAGTGTGAGTAGAGCTTTCAGAAGCTCAAGACTGCCTTGACCAAGCTCCAATTCTAGTTTTGCCTTCAGCCTCAGGCTCTTATACAGTGTATTGTGATGCTTCTCGGATCCATATTGGGTGTGTCTTGATGCAGGGAGGTATAGTGATTTCTTATGCTTCACATCAGTTAAAGCCTCATGAGAAGAACTACTATATTCATGATTTGGATTTGGATTTCATCGTTCATTCATTAAAGATTTGGAGGCATTATCTCTATGGCGTGTATTGTGAGGTATTTACGGATCATCAGAGTCTTCAGCACTTGTTCAAACAAAAGGATCTAAATTTGAGGTAGTAGAGATGGTTGGAGCTGCTAAAGTACTATGATATCACTATTCTGTATCATACCAGGAAGGCCAATGTGGTAGCCGATGCCTTGAGCAGAAAGGCGGTGAGTATGGGTAGCCTTGCATTCATTCCTGTTGGTGAGAGACCGCTTGCAGTTGATGTTCAGGCCTTGGCCAACCAGTTCATGAGATTAGATGTTTCGGAGCCCAACCGGGTTCTAGCTTGTGTGGTTTTCGGTCTTTCTTATATGATCGCATCATAGGGCACCAGTATGATGATCCCCATTTACTTGTCCTTAAGGACACGGTTCAGTACGGTGATGCCAGGGATGTTACCATTGGGGATGATGGGGTGTTGAGGATGCAAGGTCAGTTTTGTGTGCCTAATGTAGATGTGCTACGTGAGTTGATTCTTGAGGAAACCCACAGTTCGCGGTATTTTATTCATCCAGGTGCCGCGAAGATGTACCAGGACTTGAGGCAGCACTATTGGTGGAGGATAATGAAGAAGGATATAGTGGGGTTTGTAGCTCGGTTCCTTAACTGTCAGCAGGTAAAGTATGAGCATCAGAGATCGGGTGGATTGCTTTAGAGGCACGAGATTCCAGAGTGGAAATAGGAGCAGATCACCATGGATTTTATAGTTGGGCTCCCACGGACTTCGAGGAAGTTTGACGCTATTTGGGTTATAATGGATCGGCTGACCAAGTTCGCGTACTTCATTCCAGTCGGGACTAATTATTCTTCAGAGGGGTTGGCTGAGATTTACATCCACGAGATTGTTAGCCTTTACGGTGTGCCAATGTCCATCATTTCAGATCGGGGAGCGCAGTTTACATCGCAGTTTTGGAGAGCCGTGCAGCGAGAGTTGGGCACCTAGGTTGAGTTGAGTAAAGCATTTCACCCTCAGACGGACGGACAGTCCGAGCGCACTATTTAAATATTGGAAGACATGTTACGTGCTTGTATTATTAATTTCGGGGGTTCTTGGGATCAGTTTCTATTGCTCGCGGAGTTTGCCTACAACAATAGCTACCAATCGAGCATTCAGATGGATCCGTATGAGGCTTTGTATGGGAGACGGTGTCGATCTCCGATGGGTTGTTTTGAGCCTGGGGAGGCTAGGCTATTAGGTACTGACTTGGTTCAGGATGCTTTGGATAAGGTTAAATTGATTCAGGATCGGCTTCGCACGGCACAGTCCAGATAGAAGAGTTACGCTAATAGGAAGGTTCGTGATGTTGCTTTCATGGTTATGGAGAAGGTACTGCTCAAGGTTTCACCCATGAAGGGTGTTATAAGGTTCAGGAAGAAGGGCAAGTTGAGCCTTCAGTATATTGGGCCGTTTGAGGTACTTCAGAGGATTGGAGAGGTGGCTTACAAGCTTGCCTTACCACCTAGTTTGTCGAGTGTGCATCCAGTATTTCATCTTTCTATGCTCCGAAAGTATGTCGGTGATCTGTCTCATGTTTCGGATTTCAACACGGTTCAGTTGGATGGTGATTTGACTTACGATGTGGATCCGGTGCCCATTTTGAATCGGTAGGTTCAAACATTGAGGTCAAAGAACATAGCTTCTGTGAAGGTACAATGGAGAGGTCAGCCAGTTGCCGAGGCTACTTGGGAGACTGAGCGAGAGATGCAGAGCAGATATCCACGCCTATTTGAGACTCCAGGTACCTTTTAGGACATGTTCGAGGACGAACGTTTGTTTAAGAGGGGGAGGATGTAATGACCCGGTCGGTCGATTTGAGATTTGTAGCCCTGATCACCTATTTACTTCTCATTTTTTGCTTTACAGTTGTTATGTGACTTTCTGGGGTAGTTAGTTCGGGTCCGGAGAGGTTTTGGAATGAATTGAGATACTTAGTCTCAAGGTTGGAAGCTTAAGTTGAAAAGGTTGACCGGATGTTGACTTATGTGTAAACGACTTTAGAATGGAATTTTGATGGTTCCGTTAGCTCCGTTGGGTGATTTTGGACTTAGGAACATGTCCGGATTATGATTTGGAGGTCCGTAGTGGAATTAGGCTTGAAATGGCGGACGTTGGAAATTTATAAGTTTCACCGAGAGTGGAATTTGTGGTTACCGGGCTTGGATTGGAGTTCGGGGAGTTGTAATAGGTCTGTGGTGTCATTTGTGACCTTTGTGCAAAATTTGGGGTCAATCAGACATGATTTGATATGTTTCGGCGTCGTTTGTAGAAGTTGGAATTTCCTTAGTTTCAATAGGCTTAAATCGGAATGCTATTCGTATTTTTGATGTTGTTTGAGGTGATTTGAGGGCTCGACTAAGTTCGTATCGTGTTTTAGGACTTGTTGGTATGTTTGGTTGAGGTCCCGGGGGGGCTCATCTTGATTTCGGATGGTTAACGGATTGAAAATGAGACTTAGTGCATTGCTGAAGCAGGGAGTTTGCTAGTATGATCGCACCTGCGAGGGTTGGCCATAGGTGCGATGCCGCAGGTGCGGCTGGAGTGTCGCATAATCAAAGTTGGCTTGAGCTAAGGTATTTTCGTAGGTGCGAAGGATTTGTCCGCACCTGCAAAGTCGCAAATGTGGAGAGGCATCGCAGGTGCGCGTATGAGAGAGGAAGCTTGGAGGCGCAGGTGCGGAAGTAAATCTACAAGTGCGGATGCACATCTGCACATGAGAGACCGGAGAAGCAGAGGTGGGATGGGGGTCCAGGTTCGCCGAAGCGAAGGAAAATCTGCAGAAAGGGGGACCACAGATGCGGTCAAGTAGAGCGCATGTGCGAGACCCCTCGACAGAACCTTAAATTCAAGGGTTTGCATTTTTTCTTCATTTTTAACATTTCAAGCTCGGGATTGGGCGATGTTTTAGAGGATACTTGAGGGGTTTCTTGAGGTAAGTCACTTGTGTTCATTTTTAATTAATAATCTTGTTTCCCCATTGGATTTCCCACCTAGTTTGTGTGTATTTAAGGTGGATTTTGGGAGTTTGAGGCTAGGAATTTGGAGGGTAGAATTTGGGTGACGATTTGGTGTCGGATTTTGGTAAATTTGGTATGGTTGGACTCGTGGTTGAACGGGATTTCGAGGTTTGTGACTTTTATCAAATTCTGAGATGTGGGCCCGGGTGCAGCTTTTGAGTCGACTTTTGACTTTTTATTATAATAACTTAGTATTTTCTTATGGAATTAATTCCTTTAGCCTGTGTTAATTGTATCGAACTGTTTGTGGCTAGAATCGAGGCATTTGGGGGTCGATTCGCGAGACAAGGGCGTGTTGGAGTAGAGATTTTCACAGTTTAAGGTAAGTAACACTTCTAAGCTTGGTTCTGAGGGTGTAAAACCCCGAATTTCGTATTAGGTGATTGGTGTTGAGGTGACGCATGTGCTAACTGATGGGCATGTAGGCGTGTACCGTTAGAATTGTAACTTGGTCGATTCCATTGAGCTGAATAGTTGTTAAATCTTGTTGTTACCCGCATTTTCACCATGTGCTAGATCTATTGAGATGTCAATAATGTTACAAACCCTGCTTAGGCTATATGATGATACTATTGGGACTCACAGTGGTCGTTCTTTGCTGTAGAACTAGCTACTTAATCTGTCAATTTGTACTCAGTCACAGTTATAACTTGCATATTATGTCTCAGTCTTTGTTGTCTTTACATGTTATATCATATCATCATTGTGGGCTGATTATTATGGTTCTGATGAGCCCGAGAGACTGAAGAGGTTATTGACTGAGTAGGGCTGAGGGCCTATTATGATTAATATTTATGGAATCGGATTGCACACCGTAGCCGACTTTATTGATTGATGCCAGGATTTTGCTTATTATAGTGCTTGGGTTGGATCGGCCCCTCCGGAGTCTACACACCCACAGTGGGCGCAATGCTAGCAGTCATGACATTTGGGCTGGATCTGCCCTGTTTACTTGCATTTGGGTTGGATCTGCCCTGTTTATTTGCATGTGGGTTGGACCTGCCTTGGGCTGGATCTGCCCTGTTATGTGTTAAGTTTTGTTGTGAAATCTGAAAGCAAGTCTAAGTCCTTGTTGAAAGCATGTCTAAATTTCTTGTACCTTCACTTGTAGAATATAAATATCTGAGATATCATTGTTATATTTTCTGTAACTTTTCGTATTGTTAAATGTTGAAAGTGGACCGTAATAATTGAACATGTCACTACTTTGAGTCCAAAGGATAAATTTGTTACTTATTGAGTTGGTTGTACTCACACTACACCCTGCACCTCGTGTGCAGATCCAGGTGCTTTCGATTTCGGCGGTTGTTGATTTGCAGAGGCCAGACCTTCGGAGATCATCGAGGTAGTTGCTTGGAGTTCGCAAACCTTGACTCTCCTCCCTTATCTTTCAGTTTATTTATTCCGTTTTTACTTCCAGACAATGTACTAGACCTTGTTAATTTGTAGATGCTCATGTACTCAGTGACACCCGAGTTTTGGGAAGAATTATGTATTGAATTGTGATTTCCTATCATGTTTTAAGAGATTTTTCTTTATTTAAACTGCTTTAGTATCTTTCAAAGATTTAAAGTGTTGGAAATGTCTGAATAGTGAGCTTGTCTAGTACCATGATAGGAGTTATCACGAAGGGTTGGTTTAGGGTCGTGACACTAGCACTCGCAAATGCGAGGCTCACATTTGCGAACAGACCCTCGCAAACGCGAGGTCTGTATCACCGACCAATTCCCAGCCTTGCCAAAATAGTCTGAAACTCATCCGAAACTCACCTGATCCCCTGGGGCTCCAATCCGAACATTCACACAAGTATAATAACATCATATTAACTCGCTCGTAAGCTCAAATCATCACAATAATATCTAAATTCAAGAATCAAATATCAAAACTCAAAGAACTTCAAAGTTCATACTTTAAATTTTAAATTTTTACATCAAGCGCCGAAACAGCTTCGGTTCGCCCGGGACCCCAATCAAATACGCGTACAAGTCCAAAATCATCATACAAATCTATCGGAATCGTCAAAATATCGATCCAAGATCGTTTACCAAAAATATTGATTGTGGTCAACTCTAGCCATTTTTCAAGTTCAAAAATCAAATTTTCTTTAAAAACTCAAAATTTAGACTTTCTTGAAGTTAACATGGACCACACACTCAAGTTATAAATCATCAAATAGGCTACGAAAGGTCTCAAATTACAAAAAATGGAGCTACCACTGAAAGTGACTTACCGGATCGTTACACCAACCAAAAATAATGATTACCCTAGTCAATCGCTCGTTTAATTACGGTTTGATGGTGTTTAATTTATTCTTCAATATTAATCTCCTTTCGATGCTATATATGCACATGGTATTTAATTTCCTCGTTATACTTTAGGATTAGTTGTACTGGAATGGGATTTCACACATTCGAGAAGGAAAAAATAAATAAATGATTAGGCATCTAGATCGGCCACTTTTGCTTCATAGTTGACTCTTTAAGTAATACTTATATGAGCACACTTTTTCTATAAGATATATTCCCAAATAAAGTTACGGTAATATGCTTACCCAAAAACTAATGTGCATAAATTAATGTTCTTATCTTCTCCCTTTTCACATTCTGAAAAAAGCAGTCAATTAAACAGTGGGAATAGTGATAAAAACTAGAATTTTCATCTTTATTCCTACTTAATCCAAGCCAAAAACAAACATTTCTACATTTCACTCCTTTCTTCATCTTTTATCAGAAAGGAATATACTAAATTTTACTACTACAAAATATAAAAGCAGTCATGTTGAAGACAATTTAGGGAAAGGAATTATACTTATGAATTGAATGTAGAACAGTTAGAATTCAAAGTGATAAGGATTCCCCAATAACATGTGATATTCGAGAACCTAAGCTTTGATTTACCTGTCAATCCACACCACTTTATCATCAGACCTTAATATGATAGAATTAAGGATCATTTAAATTTTGTCTAAGACTAAGATTCAGTTATTTATTACGTAAGTTATATTAAAGCTTAATGGTCCCTCGTGGTTAAGCACTTTATAACAAAGACTCAAAGGACGTGTTTACTAAGAACGGCCAAGGGTCAAATATGCCCTTGTATTTTTGAAAATGGTCTAAAAATACCACTCGTTATACTATTGTGCTATATATACCATTCCCGTCATACTTTGAAACAAATATACCCTTATTTTGGATAGAGTGCGACGTGTCAGAACCGGATGAAAACGACCCATTTTTTTTACCCGATCCGTTTTAAGAAACCCACCACCCGACCCATTTTAAATTTTAGTTTTTTTAAAGCATATATTTTATAAAAACTGGAATTTATTCTTGTAAAAACTGGGGAAAAAAAGTAATTTGCAAAATATATATTTTTAAGTCTTTTCAGTTTTTTTAAAGTATTATTTTTGTAAAAACTTTAAAAAAAAATTAAAAATGCTTTAAAATTTGAAAAATATATATTCTGTAAAAACTAGAAAAAAAATTTACAAAATATATATTTTTTAGTTTTTTCAATTTTTTAAAGTATTTTTTTTGTAAAAACTGAAAAAAAAAATATGTTTTTTAAAAACTGAAAAAACAAAAAAGATTCTCCTAAAGCAGTGGACTACATATGCATTAGTTTTAAAACAACAAAAATATTTTGCAAATTTTTTTTTTCAGTTTTGCAAACATTACTTCGAGTCCGAACAAAAGCTCACTCAATCATAAAGCCTAAGGGCTAATCTTATTTCGAGTTCGAGCAATCACTCACTCGACCATAAAAGTCTACGGGCTACACCACTTCGAGTTTGAGCAATCACTCACTCGACTACTAAGCCTAAGGGCTAATCTTATTTCGAGTTCGAGCAATCACTCACTCAACCATAAAGTTTACGGACTACAGCACTTCGAGTTCGAGCAATCACTCACTCGACTACTAAGCATACGGGCTACATTACTTCGAGTTCGAGCAACCACTCACTTGACCATAAAGCCTACGGGCTACAGCACTTCGAGTTCAAGAAATCACTCACTCGACTACTAAGCCTACGGGCTACATTACTTCGAGTTTGATCAATCACTCACTCGACCATAAAGCCTACGGGCTACAGCACTTCGAGTTCGAGCAATCACTCACTCGACTACTAAGCCTACGGGCTACATTACTTTGAGTTCGAGCAATCACTCACTCGACCATAAAGCCTACAGGCTACATTACTTCGAGTTCGAACAATCACTCACTCGACCATAAAGCCTACGGGCTACACCACTTCGAGTTCGAGTAATCACTCACTCGACTACTAAGCCTAAAGGATAATCTTATTTCGAGTTCGAGCAATCACTCACTCGACCATAAAGCCTACGGGCTACAACACTTCGAGTTCGAGCAATCACCCACTTGACTACTAAGCCTACGGGCTATATTACTTCGAGTTCGAGCAATCACTCACTCAACCATAAAGCCTACAGGCTACAGCACTTCGAGTTCGAGCAATCACTCACTCGACTACTAAGCCTACAAGCTACATTACTTCGAGTCCGAGTAAACACCCACTCGACTATAAAGCCTACGGGCTACATCACTTCGAGTTCGAGCAATCACTCACTCGACTACTAAGCCTAAGGGCTAATCTCATTTCGAGTTCGAGCAATCACTCACTCGACTACTAAGCCTAAGGGCTACCCTTATTTCGAGTCCGAACAAATGCCCACTCGACTATTAAGCCTATGGGCTACATAACCCCGAGTTCGAGAAAACACACTCGGCTATTAATCCTGAGGGCTATTTTTAATTCAAGTTCAAGCAAACACTCACTCGGTTACAAAGACTACAAGGTCCGACTTCGATCAAATTGCCTAAAGCCTTGAACTTATGAAAACTTTGATAAGGCATGAATGAAATAAAATCTTCACGAGGCGGGGAATACAATAGAGACAAGTTGGGAAAGGAAAAGATCTTTATATATATAAGGGTATTATTTACAACATCCGATCAGGACCCTACACAAAAAATCAAAATGGAAAAACCCCTAAGTTTCCTGATTATCTCCGGGGGCAGTCTCTTCTCTATAGGGCTCTTCCCTTTTCTCAGACCCACTCTTGCTCTCATCATCGGCGTCATCATCATCATCGAAAGCCAAAGCTCCAGCATCGGCTTTAAGCTCTTTAGCCTTTTTTATCTCTTCGGTAAGATCGAAACCTCGGGCATGGATCTCCTCGAGGGTTTCCCTATGAGATTGGCATTTGGTGAGTTCAGCAACCCAATATGCTCGAGTTTGAGCGGTCTCGACTGCTTTTTTTGCTTGTACTTGAGCGGCTTCAGCATCGGCCCGATAGACGGCCACGAATGCATCTACCTCGACCTTTGCTTTTTTGGCTTCAGATTTGGCTTTGGCAAGTTCGGAAGCTAACCGAGCCTCGATCTCCTCTATTTTTCTTACTTGAACTAAGCTCTTCTTCTTCATGCCTTGATGTTGACTTTCAGACGATGATAATTGGGCTCGAGCAGTCTTTTTTTCTACAGTGAGGCGGTCCATGCCTTCTTTCCACCCCAAGGTCTCCGCCCTTATCGTATCGACCTCCTCACGAAGCAGCTCGATTACCTCAAGCTTTTTCTGCAGCTGTGAGATCGAAATATTAGCCACCGTTCTCGAATCGAGCCCATGAGTTTTTAATATTATCATTACCAGCTCGGTCAGGTCGGTCTGATCTTGGTATGCCTTGGCTAACTCGGCTCGGAGATCTTTGATCTCTTCCTCTTTCTGCCCATTAAGAAATTTAAGGGCATTTCTCTCTTCTGAAATCCCTTGGAAGTCAGCCTCACGTCAGCTCAGTTCCGTTCGAGACTTGGAAAACTCCTCTTGATGAAGGCTAAAGCCTATACAAAAAAGCAAGTTAGGCAGAAAATGGAAAAATATGACATCAACAAAGCGAATCGAGACTTACCCGATTCAGGGTTCGTTGAACCTCGAAGAAAAGACCTAACGCGTCACTCGGGCCGGCAGCATCCTCAATACCGATAAACAAATAGCGAATAGGGTTCTCTCCCTCATGGGTCCCGTCCACCTCGAGGGTCCCCAAAGATCGGGCTTTCCAAATCGCCCCTTCAGAAAAAGCAGGGAGAGTAGGCGAGTCTTCGATTACTATTGCCCCAAGTGAGTCGCTTGGGGTGTTCTCCTCAGATCGAAGAGATTCAGGGCCGGCCCCTTCAGATATACCCACTGTTTGTTGACTTCGGTGGGAGGCATCCTCGATCTCCACCGACTAGGGGACTTTGCCCGAGTTCTTCTCTGACATCCCCTCAGTTCGAGATGGAGCCTCATCAAATTCCATCGACCCCACTGCCTTTGGGACATCGATGGTTTTCTTCACTCTGGCCACCAGTATGGACCCGTCGTTTTCGTCTTCGTCTTCATCCCTTAGCTGCCAAACTGATTCTTTGGTCAAAGGGATGGTATTCTTCCTCGGCTTACGAGCCGTCTTTCTCTTAAGTGTTGGATCCTCAGAGGTAGAGGACCTTTTTCTTTTGTTGTCCTTCACCGGTTTTGGAACCGGGGCCGAAGTCTCTTCCTCACCAGACGAGGGTCTCATGACCGCATCTTTGCCCAGGCCTACACACAAGAGAATTAGTTAAGTATAAGAAAGTCATTTCGTTCGAATCATCGAAGGCATGGGGAAGAGGCTTACCATGATTTGTAGCCTCCCATCGGCCCTTTGATAAGTCGCACTACGAGCGCTCGACATATGTGGAGGTCGAAGCCAAGTCCCGTACCCAGTTCTTAAGGTTAGGAGTAGCACCGGGCATCCAAGCAACCGCTACATCATGGAAAAGTATATCGACAAGAAACAAAGGAGCAAAACAATAAGAGCTAACAATAGAATTATACTTATGCTTCATGTTCCATTCCTCGGGAAATGGCATATTCTCGACTAGGATTAGGTCCTAAGTCTTCACTCGAACGAACCTGCCCATCCATCCCCGGTCCTTGTTCTCGTCTATGCTCGAGAACATCACTTTGGTAGCCCGGCGCTGGAGTTTTATTAGCCCACCTTGATAGAGGCGGGAGTTGTACAACCTAATGAGGTGGTCGAGGGTGAAAGGCATCCCCTCGACTTTGTTCACGAAGAAGCGGATCAAAATAACTATCCACCAAAAAGAAGGATTTGACCCAGGGTTACTCGGTATTGGCGGCAAAAATCGATGACAACAGGGTCGAGGGGGGCCAATGTGAAAGGGTAAGTATACACACTTAAAAAGCCTTTCACATGGGTAGTAATATCTTCTTCGGGAGCCGGTATTATCACTTCTTTGTCCTCCCAATTACAATCTTTCCTTAACTGTTTAATATGGCCCTCAGTTAACGAGCACATATACCTTGATATTGGCTCACATCGATCAGGAACCGGTGAAGCTTTGTCGATCTTAAAATTGGAGGGAAGGACACACCCCCGGGAACACACTCCTCAGGTCGTGGCTCCATCGGTGTTTTGTCGCCGACATGCCGCGAATAAGAAGCTTTTTTCTTTTTGAGGAACGGTTTTTGACGTTTTCACCATTGGGATTTGAAGATTGAAGATAGAGGAAGATGAAAAGATTTGGTGTTCTAAAGAGGGATTTTGCAGTGAAAATCACAAATTTACAGATGAAAAACTCAGAAGATACAATAAGAACTTAGTAGATTTGGTGATTGGGGATCTGAAAGTAAAAAATGGTGAAGAGAGGAAATATTTATAGAATTGGTAATGACGGTTCAATATTAGCAGCGGACGGCCATATTCTGACACACATTTAATGCCTTGGTAACTGGACCGACGGGACAGCTATCACGTACGTCATGGTCGGGTTCGATGCAAACGTCAGTGTATATCTAGTCATGCCGTTGGAAAATCGTGTCATTTCTCGCCACATTCTTCCCAAGAAACTAGTAGACTATATGTATACGGTCAAAACCGATTTTCGACCTTCAAACGATTAGTCAAGATTGTAACGTAATGGACCAAAGGTCATCTTCATAATATCGAAATGAGATCTAAAGTCAGGTTACCAAGATCAAGCTTCGGGGACAAATTTAGTACCGAGCTCGATTCCAAATCGAACTATGATGTGAGGCGGTGTTATCGAGCTTAAGAGCCAGAGACCGACCAATACCGAGCCAAAGTCAATACCGGGCCCCGAGCCAATATCGAGCTCACGCAAATATCAAGCTCTAAACCTGAAAATCGACCAATACCAAGTCCGATCAAGATCGAGCCAAGAGACAAGAGTCGTTACAGCCGCACGAAGGGAGAGAATCTCGGCGGAAATTAGGGAAAAGCAAATTTATCATGGGATCCCCACTAT
This sequence comes from Nicotiana otophora, assembly GCA_000715115.1. Taxonomy (NCBI): domain Eukaryota; kingdom Viridiplantae; phylum Streptophyta; class Magnoliopsida; order Solanales; family Solanaceae; genus Nicotiana; species Nicotiana otophora. The sequence goes on from AWOL01S0014224.1 coordinate 198,042, forward strand.
GTACTTTTAATTATATCTAAAGTAGGATCCCTTCACTATAAGAGGGATAGTTATTATTTCTGTAGAAGATCGAATATGTAGGCATTAATACACTCTCATATTATTGATATTCACAGAGAAAAACGTATTGATATTTATATTGAGATTATCCTCTTGTGAGTTTTATACGTTGATTCATCTTGCTTGTTCATAAAATAGCTTTCTATTTCAATTTGGTTGGTATTTCATTCTTCATACAGTCAATACCCAGTATATTTCTACTTACTTTTCGATTTGTGCCAAGTTGTACCACGTATCCTTAGAACTACATATAAATTCTAACTCTATCCGTTTTTTTCGGGTAAACAACCTTCTATGTGTATCGGTTCTTTATGTTGTTACATAAGAGGGAAGAACATTTTCCTTTGTTTACAGGGTTCATGGTTGGGGTGGAGAAAGCGAATAACGTACTTTTGTTCATTAGAGTGTAAGCATAACAGGGACTACATTTGCCGACAAGCATACGCTTAAACTTTACACTTCAATGGTCCAAAATATATGTGTGTGAGAGAGAAAAAGTACAAGCTGTTTAGCTATTTCTCTTTAATCTTATATTAGCAATGGTCCAAAATTCGAATCTGAGGTCTATCCGCCAAATGTTTCTATGAATCAGTAAACAAGACAGTGACAGTTCAAAAGTATACGAAATTTCAGAAGGTAGAACTTAGAGGAACTAATTTGCAGGGGACAATAACAACATGGCAAGAATAATTCACATAATCCGTCGTATATGGACTCAACTTTTTAAAAAGAGATAAGATCATAATAGATTATATTGTAGTAATCAATGGAAAGAAGGCCTAACAATTTAGATATGCTCTAAAATCTATGTAGATCTTTTGCACTAACGTGACTAAAAAGATAGTAGAACTTAACTTTATATAAAAAAAATTACATTATAAGCACGATTTCATTTGTCGAATAGGTTACTTGCTTTATTTCCAAGTTAATTATATATGTTACTACTAATTACGAATAATTATCTACACCTATCTTCAGTGTATAATCGTACAAAACTTAACATCAAAAATTTAAAGTTAATAAAAATGAAATGCTCGACAAGAATGACATAACGAGACGTATAGAAAGTTGCATATTGAGAATGTGTATTTCAGAGGGCTGCATGGTTACCATTGGTCAAATTGATTTAGGCATGGATGCTATATATATAGGAGGAATAGAGGGAAGGGGCAACAAAATCTCTTCTCCCATGCAACATGGGGCTCAAGATAAAAGGTGTGAAAGCAAGAAGGAATATTTAAAATATGTCAAAAAGCAATGGGCGCTAGGACTGGTGGAAAAAAGCCCCTTTTGTACGTACAAAATAGACAAATTAAAATTGCAAGGGTTAGCAAAAAAGAATTGGTAATTTTACGAATGGTTATTCAATTAATATACCAAAGTTACTAAAATACTCTTATTTTTAGTAACCAAAAAATCAACTTCGCTTTAATATTGTTTATCCGAAAAACGGATAAAGTTGAATTTGTACGTAGTTCTAAGGGTATGTGGTATAACTTGACACAAATCGTAAGAATAAGTAGGAATATCGAATATTGACTATAAAGAAAAGATACAAATCGAATTGAAAATAAGATGATTTATAGATTAAGCAAGATGAACCAATCTATAAAGCTAAAAAAAATAATTCTTCAATATGGGAGTGTATTGTATCTGAGTTACAGTGTATGAATGACTTGATAACCCGCTTTACAGGAATAATAATCATCCCTCTTATAGAGGAGGGATCCTACTTTGGATATAATAAAAAATACATAGTAGGGAACCCATGATAAATCAGTTTTTCCCTAGTTTCCGCCGAGATTCCCTCTCTTAGTGCGGTTGTAACGGCTCTTGTCTCTTGGCTCGATCTTGATCGGACTTGGTATCGGTCGGTTTTCAGGTTTAGAGCTCGATGTGGGTTCGAGCTCGATATTGACTCGGGGCCAAGTATTGACTCGGGGTCGGTATTGATTAGCCTCTGGCCCTTAAACTTGATTCCATCGCTTCTCATCATAGTTCGATTTGGACTCGAGCTCGATAATGACTTCGAGCTCGGTATTTGACCTGTCCCTGAAACTCGAAGCTCGTTTGTGCCTTCTTCGGATCTCATCTCGATATTATGAAGACTCTCTTCAGTCCATTATGTTCCCATCTCGATCAGTCGTGCGAATGCCGAAATCATATTTGATCGTATACATATAGTCCCATCGTTTCTCGGGAAGGATGTGGCGAGAAACGACGTGATTTTTCAACGGTACTATTAGATGCACACTGACGTTTGCATCGAGCCCGACCATAACGTACGTGATAGCTGTCCCGTCGATTTAGTTTACCAAGACATTTAATGCGTGTCAGACGGTGGTCGGCCACCGCTGATATTGAACCGCCATTGCTCAATCTATAAATAGCCCCTCATTTTACCATTTATCACTTTAACATCTTCAATCTCCAAATTTGCCAAGTTCTTTCTCGCACCTTCTGAGTTCATCTGTAAATATGTGATTTTCACTGCAAAATCTTTCTTCTGTGATTTTCACTGCAAAATCTCTCTTTAAAACCCTTTGTTATCCCTTCTATTTTCAATCTTTAAATCCATGATGGCAAAAATATCTAAAACCGTTCCTCAACAAGAAAAAGCTTCTTCTTCACAGCCTGCTGCCGATAAAACACCTGTAGAGCCACGACCTGAGGAGTGTGTTCCCGGGGCGTGTGTTCTTACCTCCGATTTTAAGATTGACAAAGGCTCGTCGGTTCCCGGTCGATGTGAGCCAGTATCGAGGTATATGTGCTCGATAACCGAGGGGTAGCTCGAATAGATAAGGAAAGATTGCAACTGGGAGAACAAAGAAGTGGTAATCCCGGCTTCCGAGGAAGATATTACTACTCATGTGAAAGGGTTTTTAAGTATTTATACTTATCCTTTCACGTTGGGCCCACTCGACCCAGTTTTCATCGATTTTTGCCGTAAATACCAAATAACCCTAGGTCAAATCCATCCTTCTTTTTGGCGAATTGTTATTCTAATTCGCTTCTTTGTGAACAAAATCGAGGGGATGCCTTTCACCCTCGACCACCTTATCAGATTGTACAGTCCCCGCCTCTTTCTAGGCGGGTTAATAAAACTCCAGCACCGGGCTACCAAGGTGTTGTTCTCGAGCATAGACGAGGACAAGGATCGAGGTTGGATGGGAAGGTTCGTTCGAGTGAAGACTTTGGACCTAATTCCGGCTGAGAAGATGCCATTTCCCGAGGAATGAAGCATGAAGCGTAAGTGTAATTCTGTTGTTATCTCTTATTGTTTTGCCTCTTTATTTCTTTCTCACCAATATCCCCTTTTGCGATGTAGATGTTCCTTGGATGCCCAGTGCAGTTCCTAATCTTAAGAGCTAGGTACGGGACCTAACTTCGACTTTTACATACGCCGAGCGCTCGTGGCGTGATTTGTCGAAGGGCCAATGGGAGGCCAAAAATCATGGTAAGCTTCTTTCTCATATCTTTGATAGTTCGAACGAAATGTTTTCCATATACTTAACCAAATTTCTTCTGTGTAGGACTGGGCGAAGATGCGGTTTTGAGGCCCCCGTCTGGTAAGGAAGAGACGTCGGCCTCGGTCCAGAAACCGGCGAAGGACCATAAGAGGAAAACGGCCTCTACTTCCGAGGATCCACAACCTAAGACAAGGACAACTCATAAGCCGAGGAAGAATACCATCCTTTTGACCGAAGAATCAGTTATTCGTCTAAGGGATGAAGACAAAGAAGAAGAAGAAGAGAACGACGGGTCCGTACTGGTGGCCCGAGTGAAGCAAACCATCGACGCCTCAAATGTAGTTGGATCGACGGTGGTTTATGTGTCTCCGCCTCAAACTAAGGGGATATCGAGAAGGATTTGGGCAAAGTCCCCGAGTTGATGGAGATCGAGGATGCCTCCCATCGAAGACAACAAACGGTGGGTTTATCTGAAGGGGCTGGTCCTGAAGCTCTCCGAACCGAGGAGAATACCCCAAGCGACTCGCCTACTCTCCCCGCCTTTTTCGAAGGGGCGATTCGGGAAGCCCAAGCTTTGGGGACCCTCGAGATAGGCCGGTTCCATGAAGGAGAGAGTCCCTTTCGTGATTTGTTTACTGGTGTTAAGGATGTTGCTGGCCCTAGTGATGTGTCGGGCCTTTTCTTTAAAGTGCAACAATCTATGAATCGGGTAAGCTCTAACTCCCTTCGTTGGTGCCAAATTTATGTTTGCTTTTCTTTTCTAACTTACTTTCTTCTTCCTTCGTAGGCCTCAGTGGTTTATCGAGAGGCATGTTCTCGATCTCGAGCTGAGTTAAGTCGGTATGAGGCCGACCTCCGAAGGGTCACTGAAGAGAAAAATGCCCTTAAACTCCTCTACAGGCAAAGGGAAGAGGAAATCAGGGAGCTCTGAGCCGAGTTGGCCAAGGCTCATCAAGACCAGGCCAACCTGGCTGAGCAGGTAATTATAATCTTGAAAACCCACAGGCTCGATTCTGGAATGATGGCTAATATTTTGATCTCACAGTTGCAGTAGAAGCTTGAGGTGATTGGGCTGCTTCTTGAGGAGGTTGATACGATAAGGGCGGAGACCTTGGGGTGGAAAGATGGCATGGACCGCCTTGCTACAAAAAAAGAAACTGCTCGAGCCCAATTATTATCGGCCAAAAATAAACTTCAAGGCATAAAGGAGAGGAGCTCAGTTCAAGCAAGGAAAATAGAGGAGCTCGAGGCTCGGTTGGCATCCAAACTTGCTAAGGCCAAAGCTGAAGCAGAAAAAAGCAAAGGCCGAGGTGGATGCATTTGTAGCTGTCTATCGGGCCGATGTCTAAGCCACTAAGGTACAGGTTAAGAAAGGAAAGCGAGACCGCTCAAACTCGAGCATACTGGGTTGCTGAAATCGCCAAATGCCAATCTCGGAGGAAGACCCTCGAAAAAATCCATGCTGGAGATTTCGATCTCACCGAAAAGATAAAAAAGGCTAAAGAACTTGAAGCCGAAGCTGGAGCCCTGGTTTTCGATGAATATGACGATGATGATGAGAGTAAGAGCGAGTCTGAGAGTGGGTAGGAGCTTGATGGTGAAGAGGCTGCTCCCGGAGATAATCAGGAACCTTAGGGTTTTTTGTTTTTGATCTGTTTTGTGTATGGTCCAGATCGGACCTTGTAAATACTCATATATATGAAGATCTTTTCCTTTCCCGATTTGTCTTTGTTTCATATTTTGCCTTGTAAAAACTTTGCTTCAGTCAAGCCTTATGAAAACTTTGTTTCATTCATGTCTTATGAAAGTTTTCATAAGTTCAAGGCTTTAGGAAATTTGATCAAAGTCGGATCTTGTAGTCTTTATAATCGAGTGAGTGATTGTTCAAACTTTGAAGTAATCGTAGCCCGTAGGCCTTTAATAGTCGAGTGAGTGATTGCTCGAACTCGAAATAAGAGTAGCTCGTAGGCTTAGTGATCGAGTGAGTAGTTGCTAGAACTCGAAGTAAGAGTAGCCCGTAGGCTTAGTAATCGAGTGAGTGCTTGCTCGAACTCAAAGTGAAGTAGCCTGTAGGCTTAGTGGTCGAGTGAGTGATTGCTCGAACTCGAAATAAGAGTAGCTCGTAGGCTTAGTAGTCGAGTGAGTGATTGCTCGAACTCGAAATAAGAGTAGCCCGTAGGCTTAGTAATCGAGTGAGTGCTTGATCGAACTCGAAATGAAGTAGCCCGTAGGCTTAGTGGTCGAGTGAGTAATTTCTCGAACTCGAAGTAAGAGTAGCTCGTAGTGTTAGTAGTCGAGTGAGTGATTACTCAAACTTAAAATAAGAGTAGCATGTAGGCTTAGTAATCGAGTGAGTGCTTGCTCGAACTCGAAATGAAGTAGCCCGTAGTCTTAGTGGTCGAGTGAGTGATTGCTCGAACTCGAAATAAGAGTAGCCCGTAGGCTTAGTGGTCGAGTGAGTAATTGCTCGAACTCGAAATAAGAGTAGCCCGTAGGCTTAGTAATCGAGTGAGTGCTTGCTCAAACTCGAAGTGAAGTAGCCCGTAGGCTTAGTGGTCGAGTGAGTAATTGCTCGAACTCGAAATAAGAGTAGCCCGTAGGCTTAGTAATCGAGTGAGTGCTTGCTCAAACTCGAAGTGAAGTAGCCCGTAGGCTTAGTGGTCGAGTGAGTAATTGCTCGAACTCGAAATAAGAGTAGCCCGTAGGCTTAGTGGTCGAGTGAGTGATTGCTCAAACTCGAAATAAAAGTAGCATGTAGGCTTAGTAGTCGAGTGAGTGATTGCTCGAACTCGAAATAAGAGTAGCCCGTAGGCTTAGTGGTCGAGTGAGTGATTGCTCAAACTCGAAATAAAAGTAGCATGTAGGCTTAGTAGTCGAGTGAGTGATTGCTCGAACTCGAAATAAGAGTAGCCCGTAGGCTTAGTGGTCGAGTGAGTGATTGCTCAAACTCGAAATAAAAGTAGCATGTAGGCTTAGTAGTCGAGTGAGTGATTGCTCGAACTCGAAATAAGAGTAGCCCGTAGGCTTAGCAATCGAGTGAGTGCTTGCTCGAACTCGAAGTGAAGTAGACCATAGTCTTAGTGTTCGAGTGAGTGATTGCTCGAACTCTAAATAAGAGTAGCTTGTACGCTTAGTAGTCGAGTGAGTGATTGCTCGAACTCGAAATAAGAGTAGCCCGTAGGCTTGATAGTCGAGTGAGTGATTGCTCGAACTCGAAATAAGAGTAGCCCGTAGGCTTAGTGGGACTTGATCTCGTTGGTTTTTGGTTGGCAGTCCCCGATTTATGGGGTAATGGTCGGCCCTTGAGCCTGTTTGCATTCTAGATCACGAAATAGAGGATGAATTCTAAGGTATGGGATATCGGTAAAAAATTCTATTTATGTCATTATACATGTGTTTATGTTCTGTACTAGGGATCAAGCAAAACTATGCGGGCATGGTTCGTTTTAACCATTTGGCCCTTACATTTTTCCCTATCGAGACCCTGTTTGACATGAAGTAACTTTCTTGTATCGAACTTGATTTATTCAATGGTAATACCCCCCCAGTATTCGAGGTTGATTGTAAAGAGGCCTCGGATACTGTTAAATTGTTCTAAGTTAGCACAATCGATGGTTGCCTCATTAAAAACCTTGCCGAAAACCCATTTGGGATAAAACCGGTCTAAGGTAAAAAGAGTGCAACGCGTGCTCTCATGCCTAAGGCTTTGTGTTGAATAATCCGTCCATGTTCCTGATCGAACTCCTGCAAGGGTTAGTTTTGACATACAAACGAACATGGGAGGGTCGTACCTTAACAGTAGTATCGTTTTAGGTGCGACACGTTCCAATTGCTTGGTAGTTATTTGTTGTTTATAACACCGAGCTTGTAGGATCCTTTACCGACGATTTAGAGTATCTGATACGGTCCTTACCGGTTTGGACCCAGTTTTCCTTCATTTGGATTTCGGGTGTTGAGGGTGACTTTCTTTAGCACTAAGTCCCCGATTTTAAAATGGCGAAGATTTGTTCTTCGATTATAGTATCTTTCGATCCGCTGCTTTTGGGCGGCCAATTGGACGAGCGTGGCTTCTCGTTTTACATCCAATAATTCGAGGTTAGTATTCATAGCCTCGTGATTTGACTCTTCTATTATATATCGAAACCTGGCACCGGGTCCCCCAACTTCGACTGGAATCAAGGCTTCGGAGACATATACTAAGGAGAACGGGTTGGCCCCCGTACTGTATTTTGATGTTATTCGATATGCCCAAAGAACTTCGGGTAGAATATCTCTCCATTTCTCCTTAGCGTCGTTCAACCTTTTCTTTATGTTTTGAATGATAGTTTTGTTCGTCGATTCGGCTTGTCCGTTCCCACTATAGTGATACGGCGTTGTTAATATTCTCTTTATTTTATGGTCTTCGAGACGTTTCGTCACTTTGCTGCTGATAAATTATTTTGCATTGTCACACACTATCTCGGCAGGTATCCCAAATCGACATACGATGTGATCCCAGATGAAGTCTATGACTTCTTTCTCTCTCACTTTCTCGAACGCTTGTGCTTCAACCCATTTAGAGAAATAGTCAGTCATAAATAAAATAAATTTAGCTTTACCTAGTGCCGATGGCAGAGGGCCGACGATATCCATCCCCCATTTCATGAATGGCCATTGGGGATAGGACTGAATGAAGTTGTTCTCCGGGCTGATGGATCATCGGTGCAAACCTTTGACATTTATCACATTTTAGAACAAACTCCTTAGTATCTTTTTCCATGATATCCCAGTAGTATCCTGCTCTAATGATTTTGTGAATCAGTGATTCGGCGCCGGAGTGGTTCCCACAAGTGCTTTCATGGACCTCTCGTAAAATATAATTGGTGTCTCCCGGTCCTAAGTATACTAACAATGGTCCATCAAATGTCCTTTTGTATAATGTTCCATCTTCAGCCAATGTAAATCGAGCATCTATGGTTTATAGGGTCCTCGACTCTTTAAGGTCCGATGGGAGCTTTCCGTTCTTTAAGTATTCAATATATTTATTCCTCCAATCCCAGGTTAAGCTTGTAGAGTTTATCTCGGCATGACCTTCCTCGATCACAGATTTCGAGAGTTGAACGATAGACCCCGAGCTGATCTCGTCTTCCTCGACCGATGACCCCAAATTCGCAAGTGCATCGGCCTCACTGTTTTGTTCTCGAGGTACATGCTGTAAAGTCCATTTTTTGAAACGGTGCAAAGTTACCTGCAGTTTGTCCAAATACCTTTGCATTCTATCCTCTCGAACTTTGAAAGTTTTGTTTACTTGGTTTACCATCAGTAAAGAGTCACACTTGGCTTTAATGACTTCTTCTCCCAAGCTTTTAGCTAGCTCGAGACCTGCAATCATGGCCTCGTACTCGGTCTCATTGTTAGTCAACCTAGAAGTTTTGATAGATTGCCTAATAGTGCTACCAGTGGGCGGCTTCAAAATGATGCCTAGTCCGGACCCCTTCACATTCGAAGTACCGTCCGTGAAGAGGGTCCATACCCCTGATGATGTACCCGATTTTAACAAGAGTTACTTTTCACTTTGGGTACGAGCATTGGCGTGAAATCGGCCATGAAGTATGCTAAAACTTGAAGCTTGATGGATGTCCGGGGTTGATATTCGATATCGTACCCACTGAGTTCGACGGCCCATTTGGCTAATCGGCCTGATAGTTCGGGCTTGTGCAATATATTATGAAGTGGTAAGTGGTTAATACGGGTATGGGGTGACATTGAAAGTATGGCCTTAACTTTCTAGAGGCACTTATCAGTGCAAGTGCCAATTTTGCTAAGTGTGGGTATCTAGTTTCTGTTTCCCCTAAGGTACGACTTACATAATAAAAGGGAAATTGCACACCTTGCTCTTCCCAAACTAGGACACCACTTACCGTTATTTCCGATACTGCCAAGTACAAGTAAAGTTTCTCATCTGCCTTCGGAGTGTGAAGCAGCGGTGGGCTCCTTAGGTATCGCTTCAATTCATCTAATGCCTGTTGGCATTCCAGAGTCCAGGCAAATTCGTTCTTCTTTTTGAGTAGAGAGAAAAATCGATGACTTCGATATGACGACTTTGAAATGAATCGGCCAAAGGCAGCTATCCGTCCGGTTAGCTTCTACATGGCTTTTACACTGTCTATGACGTTGGTGTCTTTGATGGCCTGGATTTTATCGGGGTTGATCTTGATCCCCCGATTCGATACCATGAAGCCAAAGAACTTGCCTGAACCGACCCCGAAAGCACATTTCTCGGGGTTGAGCTTCATGTTGTATTTCCTTAAAATCTCGAACGTTTCTTGCAAATGAAACAAATAGTCCTCTGCGCGCAGGGACTTAACTAGCATGTCATCAATATAAACTTCCATTGATTTACCTATTTGTTCTTCGAACATTTTATTTACTAGGCGTTGGTAAGTAGCTCCCATATTTTTTAGCCCGAAAGGCATTACATTATAACAATATGTTCCATACTTGGTGATAAATGAAGTCTTTTCTCGATCCTCCAGGTTCATTTGGATTTGATTGTACCAGGAATAGGCATCGATAAAAGTAAGGATCTCGTGGTCGGCTGTGGCATCGATCATGCGATCGATGTTAGGTAGTGGAAAATAATCTTTGGGGCACGCTTTGTTTAAATCCTTATAATCTACACACATTCTAAGTTTGTTCCCCTTTTTAGGGACTACAACTAAATTGGATAACCATTCGGGATATTTCACCTCCCGAATGGACCCTATTTTGAGAAGTTTAGTTACCTCGTCCTTCATAAATGTGTGTTTTACCTCTGACTAGGGTCTTCAATTTTGCTTCACCGGTTTAAACCTAGGGTTCAGGCTTAGCCGATGCGTCGTTATCTCCGGTGGGATCCCTGTCATGTCTAAATGGGACCAAGTAAAACAATCTATGTTATCAATAATAAATTGAATAAGCTTTTTCCTGAGTTCGGGGGTTAATCTTGTTCCCAGGTATACCTTTTGCTTGGGCAGGTACTCGATTAATATAACCTGTTCCAGCTCTTCGACTGTTGATTTGGTGACGTCGGAATCTTTGGGAACAATAAAAGTTCAAGGGGTCAGAAAATCCTCCTCTTCTTCTTCTATCTCCTGCTTCCTTAATTCGGTCGAAGCTGGTGGCTGTGATTGCTATTTGACTTCCTGTTTACCTTCGATGCTCGACCTTTCCGAGGTTGATAGTGTTGATATCGGTGTTACCTCATCGACCGCAAACATTTCCTTTGCAGCATGCTGCTCCCCGTATGCTGTTTTTACACCGTCCGACGTTGGGAATTTCAACATTTGGTGGAGAGTCAAAGGGACTGCCCTCATATTATGAATCCAAGGCCTTCCGAGCAGGGAATTATACCTCAAGTCACCCTCGATTACGTGGAATTTAGTATCTTGAATGGTTCCAGCCACGTTCACCGGTAGAGTAATCTCCCCTTTAGTTGTTTCACTAGCCATATTAAAGCCGTTTAAGACCCGAGTTGCGGGCATGATTTCATTTTGTAGGCCAAGCTTCTCCACGACCCTCGATCGGATGATATTCGCCGAGCTATCTGGATCCACTAAAACACGCTTAACTTGAACTTTATTTAATAAGATAAAAATTACCAGAGCGTCGTTGTGGGGTTGAGAAATGCCCTTTGCTTCTTCATTGTTGAACGATAAAGTGCCTTCGGGCACATAATCTCGTGCTCGTTTTTCCTAGTGATTGATATCTTAGTGCGTTTGAATATGAGTCCCTGTGGAGTGTCGAACCCACCGAGGATCATATGAATGATATGTTGGGGTTCCTCCTATTCATTTTTCCTGTTGGCATCCCTTCTATGAAATGATTCTTGGCTCGATCGCTGAGGAACTCTCGAAGGTGGCCCTCATTGAATAGACGAGATACCTCATCCCTTAATTGCCTACAATCTTCGGTCTTGTGACCATGCGTGCCATGATACTTGTACATCAAATTTGGGTTTATTTGGGAAGGGTCGGTTTGTATGGGTCTGGGCCACCTAGCATCTTTGATCCTTCCGATTGCTGACACAATGCCTGATGCATCGATGCTAAAGTTATATTTCGATAACCGAGGTGCTTCTGTGGGATTGGCATACTTATCAAAACCACGTTTGCTCATAAGTCCCCGAGAATTCTGTCCTTGATCATTTCTTTGATTGTTCCAGGCGGAATTGCATCCTGAACCATTGCTCCTTCGATCTGCGGTATATGATTGATATCGGTCTCTGTTCGACCTTGGATCCATGTCGACGTCCCTATGGTTTTTAACTACCGACCTGTTTATATGTACTGAACCGTAAGGGGCTCCTAATTGGTCGTCCTCGACCCTGATCTTCGATTGATATCGATTGTGCACATCTGCCCATGTTACAGCCGGATACTCGATCAAATTTTGTTTTAGCCGACGTGATGCTATCGAACTCCGCTCGTTCAACCCTTGGGTGAAAGATTGAACGGCCCAATTATCTGTGACCGGTGGAAATTCCATGCGTTCCATTTGAAATCTGGACACAAATTCCCTCAGCATTTCATTATCCCTTTGTCTTACCTTGAAAAGGTTCGATTTCCTCGTTGTGACCTTTATGGCCCCTGCGTGTGCCTTTACGAAAGAGTCCTCTAACATGGAGAATGAGTCGATGGAGTTTGGTGGTAGGTTGTGATACCAAATCATTGCTCCCTTCGCAAGAGTCTCTCCGAATTCTTTCAACATCACAGATTCAATTTCATCATCTTCTAAATCGTTACCCTTGATGGCACATGTGTAAGAGGTGACATGTTCGTTGGGGTCGGTCGTTCCATTATATTTAGGAATTTAGGGCATGCAGAATTTTTTGGGGATCGATTTTGGAGCTGCACTTGGCGGAAAAGGCTTTTGCATGAATTTTTTGGAATCCAACCCTTTCAACACTGGTGGTACTCCCGGGATATGATCAACCCTAGGCTTTTGCGGAATTATTTCCACTTTTTTGTCGTTTGCTTCGATCCATTTTATGAGTTCCTCGAGTATTTTAGCAATTTCGGGATTAGTTCCCGATTCTTGCTCATTTGATCTTACTACTGCTGGCTCCGTTCTGTGGGTGATTTCTCAGGGTAGACTGGGCTTCGGCCTGCTCGGTATCTGGGTTTGACTCTGCAACTGAGCTATTGCTACCTGTTGAGCTTGTAACATTTAGAAAATCATACGCAGGCTGATTCTGTTTTCCTCAACGTTATGGGTTTCTCGAGCTACAGATCGAGTACCACCATGAATGCTATTTTCAGGTTCAGAATGTAGGTTTGCCTCAATGGCCACATGCGAATTAACGTCTAATGGTACTTCGGCTCAATCTCCAACGGCATCGACAAGTGGCCTTTCGGCCCTGGGCATCAAGTTGTTATTCTCACCTTGAAGGCCAGTTTCGTTGTCGATAGGTAAGGCCATTTAATTAAGAGCTCGTCGTTGCTAATCCGAAATCAAAGACACTTCCGAAAACAAGCGTAAAATGGTGTATTTTTGCAGATTCGTATCAAATAATCACTATTATCCTTAGTCCCACAGTGGGCGCCAAACTGTTTACCCAAAAAACGTATAAAGTTGAATTTGTACGTAGTTCTAAGGGTATGTGGTATAACTTGACACAAATCGTAAGAATAAGTAGGAATATCGAATATTGACTATAAAGAAAAGATACAAATCGAATTGAAAATAAGATGATTTATGGATTAAGCAAGATGAACCAATCTATAAAGCTAAAAAAAATAATTCTTCAATATGGGAGTGTATTATATCTGAGTTACAGTGTATGAATGACTTGATAGCCCGCTTTACAGGAATAATAACCATCCCTCTTATAGAGGAGGGATCCTACTTTGGATATAATAAAAAATACATAGTAGGGAACCCATGATAAATCAGTTTTTTCCTAGTTTCCGCCGAGATTCCCTCTCTTAGTGCGGTTGTAACGGCTCTTGTCTCTTGGCTCGATCTTGATCGGACTTGGTATCGGTCAGTTTTCAGGTTTAGAGCTCGATGTGGGTTCGAGCTCGATATTGACTCGGGGCCAAGTATTGACTCGGGGTCGGTATTGATTAGCCTCTGGCCCTTAAGCTTGATTCCATCGCTTCTCATCATAGTTCGATTTGGACTCGAGCTCGATAATGACTTCGAGCTCGGTATTTGACCTATCCCTGAAACTCGAAGCTCGTTTGTGCCTTCTTCGGATCTCATCTCGGTATTATGAATACTCTCTTTGGTCCATTATGTTCCCATCTCGACCAGTCGTACGAAGGTCAAAATCGATTTCGACCGTACACAAATATCATAAAAAATTTCTTGTTTATTTTCTCCTCGTGAAGTCAACTTCGATGCAATGAAATAAAAGTTAATTGACAATTGATGCGTTTAATCCAACAAAGAAAAACTTTTTCACGTAGGGGAAGGGAAGGAATGGAAATGATCAAGTACACGTTAAAGTGTGGCTTTTTCTTTTTGAGATTCAAACTAAATAAATATTGATTCTTGTTTGAGCATTTGTTTTTTCACCATTCCATTAGGAGAGTAACAACGTATAGTAGTTTAAAATCATAAATTTAAAAATAATTTAGTCTAATTTAGAGCATGTTTGGCTGAGCTATCGAAAATTGCTTATTTTAAAAAGTATTTTTTTTCAAAAGTATTTTTTTAAAAGTACATTTGCAACATAGCAGTTTGTGTTTGGCCAATTCATTTGTGTAGTGTTTTTTGCAAACTCATTTTGTTTGGCAATTTTTTTAAACAGTACTTTTAAGTATCAAATTGCGAAAAAGGACAATAAAGGTTTAGTTTGTAATTAGTATTATTTAAAAAAGAAAAAAATAAATATTTATTATTAAAAAACTCAATTAAAATATACATAACATAAAAATATACATTAAAATTTTTAATCAATATAAAATATAGTTATTCTGAAGCAATAACATTGAGTATTTGGTTTTACTTATTGTATACATGATAATTAAAATATATCAAAATACATCATTCAACATAAATTTAAAATCTATTCTTAGGAATAGGAGAAAGAGAATAAAAACATGATTAAAATTAAAAAAAAAAGGTATAGTAGAAATAAAAAAGAAAAGGCAAAGAAAAATATTAAATTAATTATTATTTGGAAAATATATTTATTATAAGGTTATTTTTATCTTGAATAAATAATTTTATGCTTTTGATTCTACTTCTTGGAAGAAGCTAAAATTTATAGATTCTTCCCAAAAGCAAAAAAAAATGGCTTTTGTTGCTGCTCAAAAGTACTTTTTCATCTTGGTCAAACACCTTAAGAGCCTATTTGCCCAAGCTGTCAAAAATTGCTTATTTTGAAAAGTGCTTTTTGAAAAAGTTCTTCTACAAAATAGCAGTTTGAGTTTGGCAAATTCGTTTGAGTAGTGCTTTTTGCAAGCTCATTGTGTTTGGCCAATCTTTTAAAAAAATACTTTTACATATCAAATTATGAAAAAGGACATTAAAGGTTTAATTTGCGATTAGTATTATGGAGAAAAGAAAAGTAAATTTAAATATTTATTTAAAATAATTAAATTAAAATATAAAACGTAAAGTAAAAATATAAATTAAACATTCCAATCAATATAAAATATAGTTATTCCAAAGCAATAACATTGAGTGTTTGGTATTACATATTGTTTATATGATAATTTAAATATATCAAAATACATCATTCAATATAAATTTAAAATCTAGTCGTAGGAATAGGAGAAACAACAACAACACAACAACAACAACAACAACAATAACAACCCAGTAAAATTCCACTAATGGGGTCTGGGAAGGGTAGTGTATACGCAGACCTTACCCCTACACCGAAGGGTAGAGAGGCTGTTTCCGAAAGACCCTCGGCTCAAGAAAATAAAAAGACAAAAGGACAAAAGGAGACAATATAAGTATCGCCACAGCAATCATAGGAAAAATAGGAACACCATGAAATCCAGAAGAAAGATGCAAAGCAAAAGCGATAGCTAGTAAATAGGTCATGCACTGAAAAGCGAAATAGTAAGATACGACATTGCCACTAGCTATCTTAGACAAAAATCCTACCTAGCTAGTCCCACAATGGTACGAAGTAAGGCAAGACTCAATTACCTCCTAACCTACAACCCTAATACTCGACCTCCACATCTTCCTATCAAGTATCATGTCCTCGAAAATCTGGAACCTCGTCATATCCTTCCTGATCACCTCTCCCCAATACTTCTTAGGCCACCCTCTACCTCTTCTCGTGCCCTCTACAACTAGCTGCTCACACCTCCGTACCGGAGCATCTGGGCTTCTCCTCTGAACATGTCCGAACCATCTAAGCCTCGCTTCCCGCATCTTGTCATCAATGGGAGCCACATGCACCTTCTCCCGAATATCATCATTCCTAATCTTATCTATCCTAGTGTGCCCGCACATCCACCGCAACATCCTCATTTCTGCTACTTTCATCTTNCACCCTCTACCTCTTCTCGTGCCCTCTACAACCAGCTGCTCACACCTCCGTACCGGAGTATCTGGGCTTCTCCTCTGAATATGTCCGAACCATCTAAGCCTCTCTTCCTGCATCTTGTCATCAATGGGATCCACGTAGAAAGAGAATCAAAATTACTGACTAAAATATAAAAAAAAAGAAATGTATAGTAGAAATTAAAAAAAAGGAAAATTGCCAGTGCAATTGGGAAGCATCTATTTGTAAATGAATGCACCACCAAGCAAATAAGAATCTCCTATGCAAGGATGTTGATTGAAGTCAATGTGACAATAACCATGCTTACAGAGATTACTGTTTTGGATCTAGGGGCAGGAAATTTCAGCAAGAATTGGTATATGCATGAAAATCAAGCTATAGTGACAAGTGCCAGACCTTTGGTCATATATGTCACAATCAACAAGGCTTGAGAGAGCAGCAGGGATAGCAGCCAAAGAGAAGAAGAGAAACAAAAAAAGCTACATATGAATGGAGAACTAAGGGACCTGTGATACCTGAAGTTGGGAACAAAGAAGGTATGATGAATGAAGGTGGCAACAGAATAAATCTGAATCAAACTGTTACAGTACAAGAGAAAATCCAACCTTGCCTACCAGTGGAGATTCAGGAGCATACTCATAACCAAATTGAAAAGGATGCAGGGAACACATTAACAAGTACAGTGGACAAAGGCAAAAAGCAAGTTAGTCCAAATTTGAGCCTCGACAATTTTCCTATGTTAAAACCTATTAATAACAGGAGTGGTTCCAAAACTGTAGCAGCTGGTACCAGTAGAAGTTCTTCCCTACCTTATGATAGAGGTGGGGGCACTAAATCCAATCAATGACATGGTTACTATGGAATGTCAGGGGTATCAATAAGTGTTACAAGAGGAAAGAGCTCAAAAATTATCTGAAGATCAAAAACATCAAGCTTGTAGGTATCATTGAAACTGGAGTTAAAGAGCATAAAGTAAAGAGAGTAAACTGCCACATTGCACCTGACTGGGAGATACTTAATAACTATAATGATGCAGTAAATGGAAGAATATGGGTGATCTGGGATCCAAATTACTACTCGGTCACTTTACTTAAAGCAGAAGCACAAATTATACATTGCTCTGTTAAAGATATTATGAAGGATCAAGAGTGTATATTGTCAGTAGTCTATGGCTTTAACACTATAGAGAGAAGGAAGCAATTATGGAAAATTTTAACAGAGATAGGGCAAAAGATATCCACACCATGGTTAATTGGAGGATATTTTAACTCTGTACTACAACTACAAGATAGGATACATGGAAATCCAATCAGTATGGCTGAAATCCAAGACTTCAATAAATGTTTCCAAGACTTAAGGCTTAGTGAATTGGTATGGGAAGGTGTATATTATACATGGTCTAATAAGCAAGATGGGAGTGACAGACTATGGAGCAGAATTGACAGGATGTTTGGCAATTATGAGTGGAAGATGCAATAGGGGCATGTAGCTACTATATATAAGGTGCCTTTTATTTCTCACCATGCTCCTATGAGCCTAAGTCTAACTGTTAACCAAGGAAACAGGAAAACACCTTTTAAATTCTTCAATGTGTGGGCAGAGCATGAGAGCTTCCTAAGCAGTGTTCAACAAATATGGCAGCAGAGAAGCCATAGTAAGAACATGCAGAATATTTGGTTGAAGCTGAAAACACTTAGGCTAGTGCTTAGAAAGCTAAATGTTAAAGAGTTCAAATTCATAAGACAGAAGATTGAGAAAGCCATAGTCGATCTTGATAGGGTTCAAAGGAGCATAACTACTAATTGCTCTGATGAACTACTGTTAGAGGAGAAAGGACTGATACAAAACCTGGAGAAGTGGGACTTGATAGAAGAAGGAACCTTGAAACAAAAAGCTAGAGTAAGATGGATAAAGCTAGGAGATTCTAATACAAAATACTTTACAGCTATTATGAAAGAAATGAGTCAGAGAAAGAAAATCGTAGAGCTTACTTCTATTACTGGAAACAAGCTAAATAACTCTGAAAACATCAAAATGGAGATTGTGACTTTCTACAAATCATTGATGGGTTCTATTGCACATTCACTTCCTGCTATAGATAAATTGGTGATGCAAAAGGGACCAAAGCTTACTCAGCAGCAAAGAATTTTACTATGTAAAGATGTGACTGAAGAAGAGATCTATGAAAGGCTATGCTCCATTGGAGAAGATAAGGCACCTGGTGTAGATGGGTACAATGCATGTTTCTACAAGAAGGCTTGACCAATTATCAAGGATGAGGTTACTGAAGCTATCCTGGAATGTTTTACTACTGGGAAACTATGCATAGCTATCAATTGCACTGTTATTACTTTGGTTCCTAAGACTAGCAAGCCAAAAACTGTAAAGGAATTCCGGCCAATTGCATGTTGCACTGTGCTATACAAACTGATTTTCAAGATCCTTGCATCAAGAATGCAAGGAATAATCAACGCAATTATCAATAAAGCTCTTGTAGGATTTATACCTGGGAGGAGGATTGTTGATAATATAATTCTAGTACATAAGTTGGTGAAGGCCTATTCTAGAAAGAACATCTCTCCTCGATGTATGATAAAGATTGACTTGCAAAAAACTTATGACTCTGTGGAATGGCCATATCTAAAGCAAGTTATGAAAGAATTGGGATTTCCTCAGTTATTCATCTCTTGGGTAATTGAGTGCATACAAACAGTCAACTACTCCATCATTGTAAATGGAGAACCAACAGAACCTTTCAATACTGCCAAGGGACTGAGACAAGGTGATCCAATGTCACCCTTCTTATTTTCTATAGCAATGTAATATCTGAGTAGGAATCTGGCTAGTCTCAAGATGGAGAAAGAGTTCAAATACCACCCTCGATGTGCCAAACTAGGGATCACACACCTATGTTTTGCTGATGATTTGCTATTATTTGCTAGAGGAGATCTGAAATCAATACAGATAATTCAACAGAAGTTCTACCAGTTCACTCAAGCTTCTGGGCTACAAACAAACCTCAAGAAGAATGAAGCCTACTTTGGAGGGGTTACCTCAGATCATAGACAACAAATACTGCAGTATTTGGGCCTCACTGCTGGGGAATTACCCTTCAAATACCTTGGTGTACCACTGTCTACCAAGAAGCTAAGTGTTCTTCAGTGGCAACCTCTCATTGAAAAAATGACTGCCAGAATAACTTCTTGGACTGCTAAGACTTTGTCTTATGTTGGGAGGACTCAATTAGTTCAGAGTATTTTGTTTGGTATACAAGCTTTCTGGGCACAATTGTTTGTAATACCAACAAAAGTGATCAAGCTTATTGAGGGATTGTGCAGGTCCTACATATGGTCGGGGGTCAATGAAATTACAAAGAAGGCATTGGTTGCGTGGGACAAAGTCTGCTTACCCAAAGCTGGGGGTGGCCTTAACCTCACCAACCTGAAGATTTGGAACAAAGCAACAATAGCAAAGACTTGCTGGGACTTAGCACACAAACAGGACAAATTATGAATTTGATGAATTCACACATATTACATCAAAAGGCAACAGATCGCTAGCATGCCAATACCACAACAAGCTTGTTGGATGGTGAGGAAAGTGATAGAGGCTAAAGAGATAATGGAAAACATACACTTTGAACAATCACACAAAAGAATCTTGATCAGACAAATCTACCTATATTTTCTTGGTGACTATAGCCGAGTGGAATGGAAGAGCTTAATGTTTAACAATGCAGCAAGACCAAAAACAAGATTCACAATGTGGCTAATGTTGCAGGGAAGATTGTTGACTTGTGATAGACTAAGCACATGGGGGATTACTGTAGATACTCAATGTGTGCTTTGCAGAATGCAAGAGGAAATGAGAGATCATCTTTATGCAGTGTGAATACACAAAGCATATCTGGAACAAGCTATGTCAATGGATACAGACACAATACTTGGGAGCTCTGGATTAGCAACAGTTCACACAATGGGCAATTCAATGTTCTAGTGGGAAATCCCAACGGGCATAGATGTTCAAAGTTGTGTATGCAGAAGCAGTTCATCAAATATGGATTGAAAGGAACATACGAATCTTTAAACAAAAAAATCGAGTGTGGGAGCAGATTGCGAAGGAAGTAGCCTATGTTTGTAGTGTTCGAGTAACTCCTAGGAATAAGTCTTTTTTGCATAGTTTGTGTTTCTAGGGAGTAGAGTATGGCCTTTGTCCTGAGATTTGATAGCAAGCTGTGTTAGCTTTGCTATGGTTTTGAAATTGATTCTTGGTGATTAATAAAATAAGTTAGTTACCAAAAAAAAAGGAAAAGGAAAAGAAAAGTATTAAATTAACGAGGGATAATTTGGAAAATATAAATTTATTGTAAGGTTATTTTGCCTTGAACAAATTAATTTTCTGCTTCTGATTTTTGGAAGAAGCTAGAATTTGTAGCTTCTTCCCAAAAGCAGAAAAACTGCTTTTGTTGCTACTCAAAAATACTTTTTATTTTGGCCAAAACACCTTAAATTTTTCAAAAAAAATAAATACTTTTAACCTCCCAGAATTTTGGCCAAACAAGCTCTAAACTTTCTAAAAAGTACCCTCAGCCTCCCAAAAACTTGGCCAAACAAGCTCTTACCGAGCTCTAAAAGTTTGTTGCATTGATTCTCCATAAGTGAGAAGTGATAAATTAAATTGACCCGAAAAAATAGTAGGATGCTCTACAAATTGGCCCCTCCTCCTCTCTCTCTCTCCAAAATGACAACACTTGAGAAAAGACTGGCTCCACAATGACCCCGTGCTTTCACAGTACTGTTTTGCCCACAACAGCTATTTTTATGAACACAAATCGGAATCTGGTTGGTCTAATTTATAATTATAATTATAATATATTTAAAACAAAGAAATTTAGTAAAAGCAAGCCTCCCAAAACCAAGTTGAATTTCTTTTCTGTTCAGACACCAAAACCACATAACTAGATCGACGGACAATTTGTTCAAAAACTTGTTACAGTTAACAACCGAAATGGTAGAAGCGACACCAGGTTTCAAAATTAAAAATATTGTTGGGTGAGCAAACAAAATCTCACGTTGGTTGCTGAATAGATTGGGAATCTAAATATACATTTTTCAATGGAGTGAAACCTTTAGGGAAAATTTGTGTGGGCTTAGCCCAAAGCAAATAATATCATATCATATCATATTAAGAGTATCTTCGATCACAATCATTCATATCCATGGCATATTGTTGTAGTGTTCTATGTTGTTTTCACAATTTTAATTTCATTAATCGGCAAAGGTAAGTTCAGATACTCGGTTATAGAAAAACATTACACAACTAAAAATCTTAGGGTCAAGTCGGAAGAGAGAGCATCTAAGAAAGACTTTGTTTAACATCTAATAACTTCAACTTCTAATGAATAAATATTGTGCAGGAATGGCAACGACAGAATTATAGAATATGATGATATCGGATTCAATTTGCATGATACGAATATTGAAAACTACAGTCTTATAAAGAAAATCTTATAAGTGGGGCTTGGGAATATAAGAATTAATTGGCTTTACAACGAAAAAGATCTAACCATAGGTTTTCACTTTTCATTTGCTTAATATTGGGTGGCTTAGCAAAATTCCTTTAATTCCCTGTTACCGAAATGTTATTATACTGCTACTGGAGAGAAGCATAAATGCTCCCCACGAGTGGCATGAATATCCTGTGATTTTTAACTGGAAAGCGACAAATGTTTGGATTAGGGATTCTTCCATTTTCTAAGTTTATCATTAGAAAAAGTATGAAATTCTATGGCACCATAGCCTAGTGGTCAATAAAGTGAATAGATAACTATAAGTTTTGCATTCAAATCTCAATTGAGACAAATAAAAATATAAGGTTATTTCTTTACATATATCTATTTTTTGGTGAATAGAGTTATATCCGAAGAATGCTAGCTAGCTATAATGATAATTAATTATGTTTTTCACGAAAGGTTGAGGAAGCAACAACAATAGCGACACTCGACTCAGGAAAAGAATAATAACAACATTATTGAAAAGAAGCAGTACAAGATGCAAGAACAACAACGCAGTTACGAGAATAATATTAATGCCACAGATAAGGAAAAAAAATACGCTCGATTATCTACTAATCTTCTATCCTAATTTTCGACCCTCACAGCGGCCCTTCTATCAAGGGTTAGATGTGCTATGTCCTGTCTTATCACTTCTCTCCAATACTTATTTGGCCTGCCTCTACTTCTTCTAGACCCGATGTGGCCAACCTCTCCTTTTCACTGGGGTATCTAGACATCTCATTTTCGCATGTCTGAATCATTTCAGTCTCGCTTCCCGTATCTTGTCCAGTAGAAAGCCAAATTAACATAATATTCACCTAAATGCAGCCAATGGAAATTTAAGGAGGAAACAGTTAAATAATGGAAAAGCTGAATAAGTGTGTGCATGCCAATAAGCTACCTTCATTATTACTAAACAAAAGTGGCTAATCAAAGTTCAATAAAATAAGATCAATATTAATTTCTTGTTCAAAACATTTATTCTGTTCACCGCATATAAAAATGTACGGTCATGTACAAATTAAGCCAAAGCTTAGTCATGTTACTCTATTTTCAGAATATTTTCTCCAATGCAGCTTTGCAGCAATCAATCTCCACTGAGAAATTCACCAAAATAAGGTTTCGTTCTTTACTTTTCTTTTCTTTTTTTTCGTATAGAGTACTTAAATATCATTACTATTCTAGCTTCACTCTTTTTTCCTGTTTTGATTTATCGACCCTTCAGAATTAATTTATGAACATCTGAAAAAAAGAAAAGGTACGCATCTTTTTGTTTTTCTTGGTAATCTGTGACCTTACATTACATATTCCATCAGTTGAAGAGCTCAGAATATAATCAAATGTCAATGAGCATTAATAAAACTTATCATATGGTTTAGGATTAAATGCATCACTCCATTAATTTCATGGTGGGTTCTTAAGTCAGATATCTTTGGTAGAGCCTGAGGCGCATTACATAAAGAGAAAAAGAAAGGAATGCATAACATAGAAAATCAAGTAAGCCCAAAAAGGTTTAATTATATACACTCGTCGGTACAAAGAATTTTTACCCTATCAGGTTAATTATTCGAAAATCAATTATACATGTTTTTCTATGATATATAAACACTGATTTGGTAAAGCCGGAAAAGACAATAAATGACATGTTGCAACCGGTAAATGTACAATAATAACCTAAAAACTTTTACACTGTAAGTTTATATATAAGTTAAGTTGAAAAAAAGAGTGCCGCATGCACAGGAGTTGACATGCAGATAATGTAAGAACCCATTTGCAGAAAACTTTAAAAAAAAGTCCAAAAATAATAGAGCTTTATTGAGTTAAAGGTGGGAAGCACTATCGGAAGTAAATAAAATTTTCAAGTAAGGAATTCAAATGAGTTGGAAAATTTCCGTATAATGCAATGCTAAAATAACACAAAAAGAAGAAAAAAGCACCAATCCGACAAAATTTGCCTCCAAAACCCATGATTCCTAGGGTACTGCCACATTAGGTTTTCATTTTCTTATATTGCAAGTTGCTTAAAAAAAAATCATTATACAGAATAATTAATTAATGTCTAAATCAAGTAGAGCTGCTTTTTTCTTTTCAGTCAGAGAGTTGCAAGGCAAGTGAAAAATGATTTGCTCAGTGGCATGTTTCTCATAACCCACTTCTTCTTGTTGGAATTAAGTGAGACTACATGATGAATGATCTATGAACCCTTTGGGTATTATTATTAGGAGATCTACTACTAGTAGTAGTATATATGATTTGTTCATTAGGCAATATTTTTCAGGAAATTATTGTGTTTTTAGGCCAAATTAAATTTGCTATAGTGACGAAATAACTCGAGAGGATGCTAAAATGATAGAGGGGAAGGGAACTTAAATGGAAGGAGATAGTTTAAATAATTTGATTAAGTGAAAGTGTTAGATTACTTTAATTTAAGAGATAAAGGTGGAAGGAAAAGAAAGGGGAGATAGCCCTACATCATGAAAACTTTAACACAATAGGTCCTGGTTTCTGTGTCTTTCTCTGCTTATATATTTATATGGTTGTCCACTTCTCTTTCATTCAAGTTAAAAGCAACTCTTTAACTTCAATTCTCTCCCTTCTTATAACTTCTCTCCATTCACTACTCATCACTCCAGCCAAAAACACACACACTACTAATACTAAACCAGACAAAGTGCTAAAGTACTGCCTCAGCTTTGAACTACTCCTAATTTTGGCCAATGCCTCTTCACTGTGTAGCACCAAAACCAGAAAACTTTGGCACTGAATTGATGGCAGCTCCTCCTAATTCATCGAAGCCGGAGATGAACTCAGAGTCCTTTACACAAAGGGCCTTGTTTCCCATAACTTTGAAGGTCTCTTTAATTTCCTAACTAGTAGTAAAAATTGAGTCATGCATGTAGTTTTTAATTTCTTTATATATATATTGGCAAATTAAAACATGTAAATTAGTATTCTATACTTATTCATGTGTTCAATATGTTATGCAGTTTGAAGAAATAGTGTATAAGATAACAAGCACAAAAGAGAAGACTATACTAAATGGAGTGACAGGTATTGTGTGCCCGGGGGAGATGCTAGCAATGTTAGGTCCATCAGGTAGTGGAAAGACTACCCTCCTAACAGCTTTAGGAGGCCGTCTTTCGGGCAAATTATCAGGGAAAATTACATACAACAACCAGCCATTCTCTGGAGCTATCAAACGTAGTACTGGATTCGTGGCACAAGACGATATCCTATACCCTCATCTAACTGTAACAGAAACTCTCCTCTTCACAGCTCTGCTTAGGCTTCCCCAAAGCCTAAGCAAAGAGGAGAAAGAACAGCATGTGGAGCATGTTATTACGGAGCTCGGATTAAACAAGTGTCGAAACAGCATGATTGGAGGACCATTATTTAGAGGGATATCAGGTGGGGAGAAGAAGAGGGTAAGCATAGGTCAAGAAATGCTAATCAACCCAAGTTTACTATTGCTAGATGAGCCTACTTCTGGTTTGGATTCTACTACAGCTCTGAGGATTCTAACTACAGTTAAACGCCTAGCAAACGGTGGCAGAACTGTGATCACTACAATCCACCAGCCATCTAGTAGGCTTTACCATATGTTTGATAAGGTAGTCTTGCTTTCTGAGGGCTGCCCTATCTACTATGGTCCTGCATCTACTGCCTTGGAATACTTCTCCTCTGTTGGTTTTTCCACATCCATCACTATTAATCCTGCTGATCTCTTGCTCGATCTCGCCAATGGTAATTCAAACATTCTTACATCAATTCATAGTTTCATCATTTGATTTTTGATAAGCAATGGTAATTATTAGTATAACTTTATGTAAGTAGAGTAAAAAGAGAATCCCACTCTTAATTCTCCTTCATTTCCTTTTTGACCAAATACTTATACTGTATACAGAGGGAAAAGATTTCCAAAAGTTTTAAGGTTACGTTGAACATTGAGACATTTAAAAATCATGTATATGGTATCAAACATCTGTTTTTGAAATCTACCTTTAAATTTACAGGAATTGGACCTGATTCCAAGCATGCAATTGAGCAAGGTGACAACACTGAACAGGAGAAGAAATCTGTGAGAGAAGCTCTCATCTCTGCATATGACAAGGTCATTTCTACTAGGTTGAAAACTGAGCTATGCAGTTTAGACACTAATAATTACACTTACATAAAGGATGTTTCAACAAGTAAGTTTCCAATTCACAGTGAAGAAAGGGATTGTTTTAATTGAAATAAAATACTTCATCTACCTCTAATTAGTGACTAATTACAGCTCTATCGCCCTTTACTCGTGCAGGAAATGGTGTGAAGTCAGAGCAATGGAGCACAAGTTGGGTCTATCAATTTAAGGTGCTGCTACTAAGGGGGCTAAAGGAGCGAAGATACGAGACTTTCAATAGGCTTAGAATCTTCCAAGTTATAAGTGTAGCATTTCTTGCAGGACTATTGTGGTGGCATACTCCAACATCTCACATTGAAGACAGAGTAAGAACTTATCGCTTCACCTGTGTTATCTTTAAGTAACACAATGTTCTCTTTGATTATTAAACCATTTCTGAGTTGCTACATTAATTTCATATATATCAGCAAAATGATATTGTTGTCATTTGACTTCCTGGTGCAGATTGCAATGTTATTCTTCTTCGCGGTATTCTGGGGCTTCTATCCACTCTACAATGCAGTTTTTACTTTTCCTCAAGAAAGAAGGATGCTGATCAAAGAGAGATCATCAGGAATGTACCGACTCTCATCATATTTTCTAGCCAAAACTGTAGGAGATCTTCCCATAGAACTAGCACTACCGACAGCGTTTACCTTTATCCTTTACTGGATGGGTGGACTCAAAGCTAACCCAGCTACCTTCATCTTATCTCTTGTAATAGTCCTTTACAGCGTACTCGTCTCTCAGAGTCTCGGTCTAGCTTATGGGGCCATGCTCATGGATGTGAAACAGGCGACTACCTTAGCATCAGTCACAACCTTAGTCTTCCTAATTGCTGGAGGATATTACATTCAGCAAATTCCCCCTTTCATAGTTTGGTTAAAATATCTGAGCTACAGCTACTATTGCTACAAGTTGCTACTAGGGGTACAGTACAACGACAACGATTACTACGAGTGTTCAAAAGGAGTCTATTGCCAGGTTGCAGATTTCCCAGCAATAAAATCAGTAGGTTTGAACAATATGTGGATGGATGTATTGATCATGGCTCTAATGTTAGTGGGATATCGGCTTGTTGCTTATCTAGCACTCAATCGTGTACGATGAAGACGTGCAGATCAAGAGCAAAGTGGAAGTTTTTTTTTTGATTTAGATTATGATCCCATTGCCAAGTTTTGATCATATACACCAAGAATTCGAATGTTAGTACCACTCTGGCAATGTTTTACATAACTGACTTAGGAATATTTAAATGTTTGGAAGAATAAATCTGTAACATTTTGAACGGAATAAATATATCCTTTATTGTACAATGAAGCAAACAACAGATTCATTTTTAATCCCAGCAAAAAGAAAAAGCAACGCACAACAAGATTTAGAATCTGAGTGGGGTCTCTGAAACAAGAAGAGTACAATAAATTAATGAGTTCTGCAAGTGCATTGACCATATAAAGACAGCACCTGTTTAGATCACTAAATTAGCTTTTTTTTTCTCCTCTCAGTGCCTTTCCTTTATAATTATAACTTCTTGGTGATATATTTTTATAATAGCAATATAGAAAGTTTGATTCAAATTCAATTTCTGCCTCTCCCTTTGAATGTTTGGGGTTTTATTTAGGCCCTCTAGAACATCATAACCAACTTCTTTGTGGGAGCAAAACATGGATTCTTGTGACCTTACACATGCAAAGTGGTTTTATTGATGAAGAATGCAACAAGTTGCATGAAATTACATTATATTTTTTTGAATGGTTGCTCAAGTTTCAATCATCACTTGCAAAGTGAAACAAATATCTCTGTAATGGAACACAATTTTCCCCAATAATGAAGCATTGAGAGTTTCTTCTTGCCCGAAACATCCAAGCATAAAGAAAGAAAAGAAGGAAAAGTAACAGAAATTAATATGGAAAGTCAGAATACCAATCATCATGTATTCAATAAGAAAATTAATGCACTGTGTATTTCGTATGACGTAAGTTTTCCATAGAAAATGTTCTTTTGTTTTGATTGAAGAGTGAAAAGTATTTTTCAGAAAAAAAATATTATCTATATATATATAAAAGAGATGACAACGAATTTCTTCTTCTGCTTCATCTTTATTGAGTATATAAATTTTGAAAGTTGATCTCATCGATTTCAAATATTATTTTTTTTCAACTAAATACATAAATTATAAGATAAGAATTTTTTAATTTACATTGTGTGTCATTTTTCAAAAATCACTATTAATAACAAACTATATAGGGTATGCGTCTATGTTTATCCAGATAATAAAAAAGAATTTAAAAGTCGAGTAAAAGTTTACTTACATATATAATGAAGTAAACCTACATGCTAGAGAAAGAAATATCACAAAAATCAGTCAATATTCAAAAAAGGTTATTTTTTTTTCTTTTTTAAGAATGTTTGTTTTAAGAGTCAATTTGTATAAATGGACATCAAACAAATAACAAAACTTTGGCTATACAATTGCTATCATTAATTTCAATTTAGCACCTTCTAGGAATTGAAGGGTATAAGCTGAAATCTCTTCATTTAGCCGCAGTCAACATTGCAAGGGTATAATATTTTTTTTGTTGAAGAATATTAATTTTGAATAATTATATTATATGAAAGATATGTTTCTCGAATTTCAACAAGAGGAATATTGGCTTTCTAACTGATAGTTTCTATATCGATCTTCAAGTATAACAAAATATATATTTTAAAAAATAAAATTGGTATGACGTGAAATATTATTTTTAAAAAATTTAAATAAATTATTTCGAAATGGGATTATTTTTTAAAATATAATGTAATTTTAAAAATATAATGAAATATATTTTGAATTTTAGTAGAGAGTGTTTTAAATTATTATAATAGAAGTCATATCATGGATAAAATCAAGTAACCAAAATTCTATGAAATATTTACGTAAATATCNAAGAAATATTTTTAAAAAAAAATTAAATAAACTATTTTGAAATGGGATTGTTTTATAAAATATAATATAATTTTAAAAATATTTTTGAATTTAGTAGAGAGTTTTTAAATTATTATAATAGAAGTCATATCATGGATAAAATCAAGTAACCAAGATCTTATGGAATATTTACATAAATATTTGGCCAGATTTATATTTTACTTTTTATAGTTGATATACATAGATGATATACCAACAATACATGATTATACACATATTATATATGAATTATATATAAGTTACATATCCTTCAATTTTTAAATTTATATAGTTGGGTAAGCACCTATTTAGGTTGATTAGATAAAGTAAAAAGAAAAATATGAAAGAATTTCAACCAAACATAAAAAATATAAATAAATTTCTTAAATAGACAATTTCTATTATAACTCATCCTTTTATAGCGAAATAAATTAATTTTTTGTAACAAAAAAAATAGAAACATAACAAATAAGATAAAAGAAAATAAATATAAAAAAATGAATGAAAAATCTAAAAACCAAAAATAAGAGATGACAATGAATTTCTCAAAAATTTAGAAGCTGATCTCATCGATTTTAAATATATATTTTTCCAACTCAAATACAT
This sequence comes from Nicotiana otophora, assembly GCA_000715115.1. Lineage (NCBI taxonomy): Eukaryota > Viridiplantae > Streptophyta > Magnoliopsida > Solanales > Solanaceae > Nicotiana > Nicotiana otophora. The sequence continues at coordinate 227,331 of AWOL01S0014224.1, forward strand.
AGATTATAAGATAAGGATTTTTTAATTTACATTATGTATCATTTTTCAAAAATCACTATTACTAACAAACTAATATGATATTTGAATCTAAATTTAAATGCAATTTGAGTTGTTTAGTTTAAGCCAAGTATGGTGTCGAGAAAAAACTACTTGGCAGTTTTAAGACAATATGTGCAATGTTATATAATAAAAATCACCTAAATTAATATTTAATGATTCTAAGAAAAAAAATATGTATATATAGGGTATTCAAAATTCAAAATATGTGAGTAGAGATATCGATAAACTCAAAATGGAGTCATACCGAAATAAAGTTTCACCGGCAACAAAATTATTTAAATTTTTGGATAGCGATTAAAGTGGATTTTAAATTAAGGATAATATCTTCATTGCATCATTATAAAGATAATCATTATATATATAAAGTTTTAGAAATTAGAATTTCAAGATAAATTTGTTTTTAAAAGATAACATCATACCAAATAAGAGTTCAAGTCGTAGTAAAAGAGTCATGTCATAACCAAAGAGTCGTTCATATTTTGTCAACCTTTGTACTTTTCCATAAATACGAGTTATTATTTCACTTCGTGACTATTTTTAGATTCCATTTACACCAATGAAAATTGTGCAAAAAAATATTATCACTACAAGATTTGAGAAAATGTTAGTCTTTTTTCATATAGTGTTTCTTAATTTATATCTAACGATTATTTATAATTATCTAGAAGGTTTAAAGTTTAAGCTTATTTAAATATAATTCAAATTAATTAGATATTTAATATGGTTAGTGTCAAATATCAAAATGGAGTTATACTGGAAAACAATTCACTGGCTAAAGAATTATTTAAATTTTTAGATAGCCGGCTAAAATAAGTTTTGAATTAAGGATAATATTTTTACTTATATTATTATAAAAATAATTATTGTTGAAAAATAAAGTTTTAGAAACTGAAATTTAAAATAGAAATATTGTTTGAAAGATATCAACATACCAAATAAGAGTTCAAATAGTAGTAAAAGAGTCAAGTCGTATCCAAATAGTCCTTCATAGTCTCAACCTTTGATTGTTTTGCCATAAATATGAGTTATTATTTTGCTTCCTGACTATTTTTATGATCTAATGACACCGACGAGAATGGTACCAAAAAAGAAAATAGAATTATAACTAGGAGATTTGAGAAATGGTTAATCTTTTTCATGTAGTGTTTCTTAATTAATATCCAATAATTATCTATATTTATCGAGAAAGTTTAAATTTTAAAATTATTTATATAATCCAAATAACTCAAATACTTGACATGATTAATGTCCGCACTTCCGCGCGGGTGCTAATACTAGCTAATAACTATATTAGCAAATCGGATAGTGCTTTGATGAAAATTTTAAGTATTAAAGGTGATAATGCTATATAAGTATTGGTTGGATCAAGTGATATAAAATTAAAATTAGGATAGTTGTAAGAAAATAACTTCCCAACATTTTATGGTAATCAAACACAAATATAGGACTTACTCATAGAAAAGATTTTCGTAGATGTTTAATAAAAAATAGGATTCTCGGTCAAAGTCAATATCTAGAAGAAATCGGGTTATTGATAACCAAGATTTACTTTACTTTCCCAATAATTTTGGAAGAATGGATCAAAGAACAGAAATGATTGATAAAGAAAATGAGAATTGAACTAACTTCCCAAAATTAAGGCTTAAAGCTTGGAGAATAAAGCGGAAAATAATAGAGTGGATTTTAATAATAATCGTTACTTGTCATTATAAATGAGATTTTCGTCTTATATAGGAGCATACAATTATAACGGTTCCCACACTTAATTTGGGCACACTAATGGTATTAATTATATTGATTGCCCATTACCATATGTAACCGTAACTGATACGTTTAAGACTAAAGATTCCTTTTAACTGTACCGATTTCCCTTTCTTATTTACTTCAGGTTCGTGTATTTTCTCTTCTTTGCAGCCTTCATTCATTTCGCTCATGTTTCTCCTTTAACAGTTGTCAGATCCAGTTCTTTCCTCAATGTAATCCCGTGGGTGTTTCTCTCGTGCCTTTTCTGCATTCTTAATTCGTCTAATTGAGAATGTCATTTGTCCTTATATCGATGTTCCACGTGTCATGCCACTTCAGCTTGTTGATAGCTTACATGTCATGTCTTTTTTCTAAAAATACAGATAGTCCCCCCACTTTCTGAATATTCTCAAATGAATATTCGGGAAGTGGTAAGTTTTTATGGCGAAAATTCTTTGCCGCAGTTTCTCGAGTATCATTATACCTCCTTCAGAATTGATGCGACGTATGTCACATTTATTTAATGCATCATGCCACGTGGCTTCTTACGATTGGATCTGCAGTTTCTCAACGCTTTTTTAGGGTTTTTTCTGCGGCTGCGTCACTCACGAAGTGACGACGACGGTTGTATCTCCTTATAAATACTTCATTCTTTTTTATTTCTTGAAACCTTCTTCCTTCTTTATCCATTACCTTAGTCCTTCTTCGTATCTCTGTACCTTCCTTCTGTATTTCCTTTGTTAAACATGTCTTCGTCAACACCAGACCATCGCAAGTTGTGATCGTTGACGAACTTGCTCCTTCTACTGCTCCCACTAGAAGTAGGAGAGGTGGTAGACTTCGTAGTCTTGGTTCGTTATCTAACCATGGTTCCTCTTCTCAAAGTAGTTCTGTCATGCCATCTTCTTCTAGACCTAGGTCTCCTCTAACCCCTAGATCTTCTTCTAGAAATAGGGACCTGAATGAACCTGTGTGTGAACCTACAGTTGCTGAGATTGTTCCTTAAGAGTTTTCTTTTGTAACAAACCATGAGACCATGAGGAATCAAGTCTCTTCTATAGCTTCCCTTAACCCTGTTGAACTTTACCCAAGCTTAATCATTGCCGGTCTTCTTTCCTTAGTTCGACGAGAATGTCATTGGAAACCATATTTCCCAATTTTAATCCCTGGTGCCAACCAAAGGATCACATCTTACCATGCCGGTTTTTCTTTTGTTTATCCTACCCCTTTACTTTAGGGTTTAAGCCTATCATTGATCCAGTAATCATCGAGTTTTGTTGCTACTTTAATGTGTGCCTTGGCCATATTGGCCCCATCGTGTGGAGGGTTGTAGCATACCTTTGTTATTTGTCGGATTTGGTCTCCGCTCCTTTTACCTTTCGTCATTTACTTCACCTTTATTCCCCCAAGTTGTTTCGTGAAGGAGTCTTTTCCCTCGTGGCTAGAAGTAAAAGAGTGTTAGTTAGCCCTGGGGATGACCGGGACTGTGGCTGGTATGCCCACTTTGTTGCTGCCCCCATTAGTGGGTTAGTGGGTGAAGAAAGCATGCCTTTCCCAGAAAAATAGAACTTTGCACGTAAGTTTTCTTCTCTTTCTCTTCTCTTTCTCTTCTCTTTTTCATTTTATATGTCTTGAATTCCTTCATGTAACCATATACCCATTTCTCAGCAACCATAGAAGTTTTGAAGAAATTCTCGGCATTCGTGCTTGGGTAGAAAAGATGTTGACTGCTGCTCCTATGGACAAAAGATCTTGGAAATTTCTTTCTCAAAAATTCGGTTGGAAAGTGAAAATGCACGGTATTTTTCACCTTCACAATTCTTCTCCTTGTTTTACTTGTTTGTCACACCTCATTTTTCCCGAAGGGATTCCAATTTAAGTGACATTATTCGAAATGGGATTATTTAATTAATTTCAGAGTCGTCACTTGGAATAATTTATGGTGTCCCAAGTCACCGGTTTATTTTAAATCCCAAATCAAGGAAATTTGACTCTGTTTAAAGTCTGCAAAAATCAGAAGTTCGAGTAAGGAATTCTGTTAACCCGGGAGAAGGTGTTAGGCATTCTCGAGTTCCGTGGTTTTAGCACGGTCGCTTTTAATCATATCTGACTTAATTAAATTGTTTAATTATGTATTTTTAGAACTTATGCACGTTTTACCTTTTACTGCTTTTCATTATGGCGTTTATGGATTTAATCTTTGAAACAAACTACATGTGTGTAAGTCCGCCTTGTTTGGGGCACTAAAATCATGTCATGCAAACGTGTACACAATGAATTGCGCTTTATTAATTTAAGATCGTTTGGCCGAAGTTGCGCGAATGCATACCTCGATTTAATTTTGGATATCGGGATCACGTCACGCGGACATGTACGCAATCACGATAGTAGTATAAAATCCGCACCTAAAGCATTTCTACGAGTGTTTAATTAAGGCATTTTATTTACTAAGATTGTTTGACCATGGTCACGCGAACATGTACCTTGGTTTGTTTTTCGCATCACAACTATGTCACGCGTGCGTGTACATAATTATAATAATTAAGTTGATTATAAATACCTTAAGTTATGCTTATGTCTCTAAGCTAAATACTCTATATCATATGGCTAAGTATAAAAGTTCAATACTAGGTGATATGTTTGTTTGAATCAAATGGGGCAGCTTATATATTAACTCCAAACAGGCCTAGATTTAAAAGTTCTTGGGGCCTGACAAGGACTGAGTCCAAATGAACTCTAGCCTAATACATATATTATCCGTTATTGGATTTAGCTAAAGAATTCAGTTTGAAAAGGATTTGGGCCCGCTTAAGTCTAATTGACTATGGCCCAATACATATTCTAAGGCAGCTAAATGAATTCAGTCCAAAACAAACAATTTTGGGCCTAGTGATCAAGAACTCCAAATGACTCCGGCCCAGTACAATATTATTAAGCATTCAATCAATTAAACACATTTAATTCAAGAAGATTTGGGCCTAATAATGAGTCTGAATGACTCTGGCCCAATATCCATTTGTGGACAAATAAATGAAATTACTTAAAAAAAGATTCGGGCCTGATGATAATGAGTCCAAGTGACTCTGGCCCAGTGCATATTTGTGTGAATAAGTTTGAGATTAAAATCTGAAATAACAATTATAAAATTTTACCCATACTTTGTTTATCTTTTAAAGCAGAAAATTAAAGGGGACTGGGAACGTGAATCAAAAATTAAATTTGAATAATTTTTCCTACTGATTGCCTAAGTTTAAAACTTATTTGCATTTAAAAATTTAAAGTTAACGTTTCTAATCAAGTTGTTTGCTTAATTTAATGACTGAAACCTAAGATACAGTTCTATGGACCCAATTGGTTTGGGCTGAAACTGTATTAGGGCTTGCTGCTCATTTGGTTTGTAAAAGCCCAGTTTTATGACCCAAAATTAATAAAATTTGAGTTGTTGTATTTAATTGTTTTAAACAGTATGATAAAACGAATAGTCTATTAAACTAATTTATCGCACAAAGAAATGCAGTAAAAATTAAATTATTACATTTTTTGTTAACTCGACAATGATAACCAAGCTGCTTATTATTAGTCTATCAAATTTTCTAGAAATGATTTATGTGATACTATTGCATATGAACATACATGTTTTATAAATACATGAAGCTTTAAACAGGTTTTTATAATTTTTCAGAGCACTTTGACATTACAGCTAATATACCTTAAACTGCCTAAAATATTGTAAATAATTAACTCTAAATAAATTTACACACAATCTCTAACCATACAATTTTTACTAACATGATTTATGTAATAACTTAGCTTAAGCACAGAGTCACATTTAAACCAACCACAAATTTTGATAAACAGCAAAGGAAACATAATAATAACAAAAAAATGAAAATTTCTACATTGTTAAGAAAGTACCTTGATAGCAACAAGAAAAACAAAATAAATAGGAAAATAATTCTCTGAACAAAGCTTGAAGCAAAGCAACCGCAATGAAACCCAGTAGAATAAGAAAGATGACCAGATTTCAAAAATAGGAAAAAAGGAATGTATTTTTTAATTCTGAAAGATCAAGATTGATTTTCAGAAGTTTTTCTTTTTTGAAAGAGAAAAATATTTTTAAGGCAATGTAGAAACTTTTTTGTGTTTTTGTGTATGTAAGTGTATTCGGATCTAGGTCTATAACTGTCTATATGTGTGTGTAGCTATTTCAGTCTCTCAAAATGTGTATATTCATATCTATCTAATGAAGAAAGAGTGGTGTATTTATAAAGTGAGGGAGTGAAAAGGAATCAGAATAAGGGTACAAAAGAATCTTCTAGAATTCTCATAAATTAGGAAAATGACATCTTTCTTAACAGAAATGGACAACTGTCCAATTTCTAGTACCTTCCTTATCTCAGAAAATGGACAAGTGTCCAATTTCTGGATATTTTTGGATCTTATCCCTATTTTCCTACTCAGCATTGGGACAATTGTCCTTATTCTAGAAGTTTCCAGTATTTTCGGAATAATTTTCAGAATTAGGATTCCAAAACTGACCCTTAAGGGTCTTAGAATTACCTCAGAACCAGATTGGTTCTGGGCCCGAGTCAGGTGACTCTGCGCCTAAGGACTTTGGGCTCTTAAGCTTTTTACAAAGCTATGGGCATGTTTATTCAGACAGGCCCAATTTATGAGCCAAGTAGAACGGGCCACTTCAGTGAGGCCCAGTTCTTAATCAAACCAAACAACAATAAAAATAAATTAAAAAAAAGAACGGTAATTAATTTAACAAAATAAATAACAAAGCAGTAATACTAAAAATAAACTCAGAACTAATAAAGATAAAAAATAAAAATAAAAAAATAGAAAGCAAAAAAGGATAAAAAACAGTAACAACACAGAATAAAACGCGTAATAATATAAAAATTAAGGAAAACAGAATATATCTAAGCACTGATTTTATATATATATATTTATATATATATATATTAAGTTTGTTTAATTTAAACGATTTAAACAGAATATCAGACAGTAATAAATAAATAAAATAAAGAAAGAAGAACAGTAATCGACACAAAATATAAAGATGAAAAACAGGAAATAACATAAAATATACCAAAAAAAATAGATCTAGCCGCTAAAAACCCCCATGCCAAGACTCCCATCTGGGATCTGAGATCCTTGACGGGAGATCTTGGCATGAGGATTATCAAACGGACTAGGTTGGATTTAGTGTTTTGAAAAATAAATCTAGGGTTTCGGAGACCCTAGATCTAAGATCTGTGATTATTGGTGGGTTTTTTGGGGGATTTGGCTGGTAAGGTGAGGTTCAGGGAGGTGAGAAGAGTATATCGGGTAAGTTTGGGTGGCTTTGGAAGTCCACCGCCGCCGTAGGGCGATTTCCGGTAGCGGTGTGGGAGGAGCATATTGGGGCGGCTAGGGTTTGGTTAGAGAGAGGTGAGAGACGGGGTCGTCTCTAGGGTTAGAGAGAGAGATATGTGAGAGGGAGGGGAGACGAAATGAGGGGTAGGAGAGGGTTTGGACACTTATATATTAAGTGACAGGCGAGTTCCGAGCCGTTGGATCTTGTGAAGATCAGCAGCCAGGATCGCCTGGCATTTAAACGGCGTCGTTTGGATTAGTGTGGGGCTGGGCGGATTCTGGGTATTGGGCACGGGTGTTTTGGGCTAGATTTTGGGGATTGGTTTTTACACTGGCCCAGTCCGATTTTAGGCTAATTAAACCCCATTTTGTTTAATTAACTTTTTAAAAAAAACTATTTAATTTAAATAAATCCTAAATTAAGTACTAAATTATCTTAATTTGTAAAATTAAACCAACTATCTATTTGTATTATTTACATAATTAGTTAATCTTCAATTATTAAAAGAAAAAATTACTAATTCTAACACTAAAACTAAAAATGTCAAAAATAAACCATTTTTGTGATTTTCTTCTAATAATATGATCAAATCATGTAATTAGTGCTAAATTCAATTAAAACCAAATAATGCTATATGATGAGGATTTAAATATTTTTGTTGTTTTCTATGATTTCAAAAATGCTAAAAATGTATGAGAAATGCAAATAATTTCAAATAATTAACAAAAATCCTAAAACAAATCTAAAAAAAATAAATATGAATAATTTATTTATTAATTTTGTAGGAATATTTTGGTAGGGTAAAAATTACATGCTCACATTGTTCATATGAAAAAATTTCATCATCCCCCTTTTTTATTAGGGTTTGCTATTCGTGGCATTAGTCTCACGTCTGTTCCATCAACCAGGATTTCTGTAAGTCTTGCCCAGGGATGAATTTTGAGTGCTTCTTCCTCCAAGAGGAAAACTGATGAAGATCGTGGCTCTTATGATGAAGAGGAGATAGAAGAAGGTTCTTTGGTGAGAAAATCGTACGTCAGGAGACGCGTGGTTTCTGGTGATGAAACCCCTGCTTCTCATGACCCTTTATCGAGTTCAATTCCTTTCAGACACATCGATGAGCCAAAAAATACTCCTTTAGAAATTTCTGATGAAGATGTAGCTAATCCCCCACCCAGTCATGTTGGTAGGTTATTTGCCCAAGGTTTTGATTGTGAAGAAGGCTTCGGGCCTGTTTCTGAAGAATCACCTCTTGTTTCCCTTCCAATTTCATCTTCTGTTAACCCCCTATGTCTTTGCCTGATGTTACTCTGGTTGTTGTTCCTGTTGCTGCTTCTCATGTAGAAGCTGAGCCTTCTAGCAGCAGAAGGGAGATGAAAAGAGTTGTGATTGAGGTCCCTGAGGGCGAAAATTTGTTGAGGAAGTTTGGTCAAGCTGATGTGTGGTTGAAGCCATTGTTAGGCCCCGTGGAGAATAAGAATTTGGAAAGACATAGTTCACTGATCTTAATGAATGACATCGTTCATTCTTCTCTGAAGGTATAAGTTTACTTACATTTCCTTCCTTCCTTCCTTTTCCTCATTCATAACTCTTCTTCTCCTACCTTGTTTGTAGATTAATTTGATTGGCACAAAACTTATGAAAAGAGTTTCTCAGACTGACCAACAAATTATTGAATTGCGTACCGAGGCTGACAACTAGAAAGAACAATTTGAAGGTCTTCAATTGGAAAAGGAAGTTCTTGCAGAAGAGAAGGGTGCTTTGGAGCAACAAATGAGAATGGTTTACGCTGAGTTAGCGGTTGAAAAAGTTTCTTCCAGTCAAGTCAGGAAGGACAAGGATAGACTGGAATCCTCTTTTGCTGAACAACTTTCCAAGGCTACTAAAGAGATAAGGGGTTTGAAAGAACTCCTTAACCAGAAAGAGGTTTATGCGGGTGAATTGGTTCAGATGCTTACCCAAGTTCAGGAAGATCTCCGTACCTCTATTAATAAAATTCAGTTCTTGGAAAGTTCTTTTGCTCCTTTGAAGACCGCCTATGAAGCCTCAGAAGCAGAAAAAGAAGAGTTGAGAGCTGAGATTGATCAGAAGGAGAAGGATTATGAGGCCCTCGAGGATAAGTTATCGTTGGATGTTAGCTGGGCTTTTCTGAACACTCTCCTCGAGACTTTAATTGAAGCCAACCAGGAGGGTTTTGACCTTAATGCTGAGATTGCTAGAGCTAAAGAAGCAATTGATAAAACTTGGCAACGTCAAAGCTTTTTCACACCTAAAGATGAAGGTTCTAAGGGTGATGGAGTTGGGCTTGTTCCTGGCGGAGCTGATGTTCAAGCCTCTTCTCCCCAAGTTGATCCTTCTTCCCCCGTTGATAATGCTCCTTAGCTTTTCTCATTTTCCTTACTCTTTTATTGGCTTTTATTTGGAACTCTCTTATGTTGTTTTTTCCTTAGTTTAACAACTTTTTAGAAGGTTTGTTTTGGTTGCCCCTGTCTTTTGGGGGTATGATGACACGTTATCACCCTTGTTTTTTATATAAATGTTTTGGTTGCTTTTGTCGCATATTATGCTCTTTGCCCTTTTAATATTTGAGCTCTCTCTTGCATTTATAAATGTCTTAATAGTCCGTGTTTTTATAAAAGAGGGCCTTTTTATGTTAACGACACTAATGAAGATGACGTCTCATCTTCATATTTGTGCAAATATATGAAACAAGAAGTAGACATGAAAAGAGAAATAATTTGATGAAGTTTTATGTCTTGAACTTTCAAATAAATTCCGCACATCATTCTCATAATTGTTCATACAACACATTTATAACTGCTTTCATTGTAGTAGGTTTACAAATACAAATTCGGGTCTATTATCCCGTGACTAAATTTTTGGCCTTAACCTAAAACTCGTGGGAATATGGAATATCTTGCATCCTTTTCGCGAGTTCGAACTCCTTTGAATCATTTTCAAGGTTTCTTCAAGGTCTTTGACTCATGCTAAACTATGTCTTTGGTTTTTTTTGCTTCCTTCTATATGCATAGTTCCCCCAGTACTGGAGCTTTGAAGTATGGAATCTCGAACACTAGATCACTTATTTCTTTTGGTCCATTCCCTAAAACGAAAAATACGAATTAGACTCAGAGATAATTATTTAGATGATGACTGCATAACCCCTTTTTCTATTAGAAAAGTTGCAACCTAGACCGGGAATAACTCAGTATTTCGCGTGTCTTTCGGGTTTAATATCATCATCTGGCACGGGCCAGCTTTTTTACCTATCATCTAAAATGGGTTAGTAAAATATAAGGCCCCATAAAATTTTTCAAAAGAAAAAAAAATATGTTTCGTGGTACCGAGTGAGGTAGTTGATTGGGCTAGTTTGGATAAAATTTTGCAGTCGACTATGCAACTACATAACTGTTCTGCGGTTCATTATGCGACTGCAGAACAAGTCTGCGGGCCGCATAGTGACCGCATACACGGACAGATTTTGGCTATTTTGGTCACCGATTATGCGACCGATATGCGGTCCGCATATCGATTATGCGATCGCAGACCTTGTTCCGGAGCTTTATTTTTAGAGTTTTTAAACCCGACCCTATTTTGTTAAAACATATCCCATGGACCATTTTGAGCATATTTTCTGATATCTTTAGAGTGAGGGAGAAGGTCCTAAAGGGAGAAGTGATCTTCATCAAATTGTTCTTCAATTCTCACTTAAATCTAGAAGATTATCAAGAGAGGCACCTAGGTCTTCTTCCTAAGAGGTGAGATTCTATCACCCAACCTAGTAATACGGAAATTGTCTTGAAAATGTATATGAGCCTTAGCTTGTTGTTTTACTATTATTTGAAGCCCTTATTGAATTCTTGATTGTTCCTCTTGTATTATTATTCATTCTATTGAGTTGGTGTTTAGCTATACATACTAGTGATATTCGACGGTACTAATGTCCCTTTTGTCGGGGATGCTGCATTTTTAAATGGATGCAGGTGGTTACATAGCAGACGGTGCGGATCACAGATAGTGCTGCATCCTCTTCTCAGCGGACTCGGTGAGCCCCATTTCATTCCGGGATCTTGTATTATACCTTTTGTTTATATTATGGTCACTTTTTGAGGTATAGCCTGGGCCTTGTTGCCGACACCATCTTTACTCTCTTTTGTATCTTTTGATGCTCCGTAGACATTATGTGGGTTGTATATGGGTGTTGGGAATGTTAAACAAGTCATGTTGTGTTTGATCACTTGTTTCACTTGAACTTTAAGAAATGTGTATTTTGGGACTTAAAAGTGCAATGACTAATGAAATGATTTAGGATTGTATGAATGAGACTCCTATCGTGTAATTAATAAAATTACGTCTTCTCTTGATCATGGGTTAATTAGGTAGAAAGTATCTAACCGGCTTGCTCGGCCGGGTTCACTCAGTTGAGCGCCAGTCGCGCTTTCCGAGGATGGGGCGTGACAAACTTGGTATCAGAGCCTAAGGTTTTAAAGTGTCCTAGGATGTCTCAGAGCCGTGTCTGGTAGAGTCCTTCTTATCGGTGTGTTGTCGACCACATCTATAAGTTGGAGGCTGCTTGGACATTTAGGAACAATACCCTTCTTTGATATTCTGGATCGTGCGATGAAACTAATTGTGCAACTGTTCCTCCTCTAACTCGTTCATTCCTTTAACTTTCAGTATATGGAACCTACGAAGAGTGCAAGAACTGGCCAAGGAGCCAACGCCGCCTTAGGAGTGGCAGTTAACCCTTTATTTGATGAAGCGGGTGAACACCCGAGGGGTGAGGATAATCCCCCGACTGCTACACTACCTAATTCCACTACACCGGCCCAGGCCACACCAGTTCCTACACCTACTGAAGGTGCGATAGTTCCTCCACCTGATATTCCGATTCCACCTCCAGCCCCAGCTTCCGACTCTGGTATTTCTGATGGAAATCTTAGGAGAGCTATTCAGATGTTGACTTAGATAGTGGCTTCTCAGTTCCAAAGGTCGAATGTTGCACCTACATCCTCTAGCCAGCAAGGGGATTCTAGTGGTTCCAGGGTGAACAGGTAACTCTTCCTTTTTGAAGACGAAGTCCCCAATCTTGAAGTACCTCAAATTAGCTTTCCTGTCGTAATATCGTTCAATCAATTATTTTTGGCCGCTTTTGTTGACCGGAACACCTTTTAGAAGACGAATTCCGCAATCTTAAAGTACCTCAAATTAGCTTTCCTGTTGTAATATAGTTCAATCATTTGTTTTTGAGCTGCCATTCGAATTAATGATGCTTCTCTCCTCTCTTCTAATAAATCCAAATTTATCCGTAACTCTTCCTTATTTGCCTCTTCGGTAGCATGTGTGTACCTCGTACTTGGTTCACCTATCTCCACCAGAATTAAAGCTTTTGCACTATATACAAGTGAAAATGGAGTCTCAGTCGTATTAGTTTTTTTTGTCGTTCGATAAGCCCAAAACACTCTCGCTAAAACTTCTGGCCATTTGCCTTTGATTCTTCTAATCTCTTCTTCAAGTTATTGATAATAACTTTATTTATCGATTCAGCTTGTCCGTTGGTCGCAAGGTGGTAAGGTGCAGATGTAATCTGTTTAATCTGCCAACTTCGAAAGAATTCTGTGATTTTCGTGCCTATGAACTGAGGGCCATTGTCACATACGATTTCCTTTGTAACCCCAAATCGACATATAATGTTTCGCCAAATAAAATCCCTGACTTCTTTTTCCCGTACCTGTTTGAAAGCACTTGCTTCTACCCATTTTGAAAAATAATTTGTTAAAACTAACAGAAACCGTATCTTTCCTTTAGCTTGAAGTAACGACCCTACAATGTCCATGACCTATTTCATGAAGGGCCATGGTGAAATAACTGAATGCAACAGCTCTGCCGGGCGGTGCATGTTATTGGCATATCATTGACATTTATCGCACCTGGCTACAAAGTTTTCTGCTTCTTCTTCCATTTTTGGCCAATAATATCTTGCTCTTATTAATGTCTTTACCAACGATATTCCCCTGACGTGATTGCCGCAATTCCCCTCATGTACTTCTCTCATCACGTACTCCATTTGTGATGGACCGAGGCACCGTGCTAAAGGTCCACCAAATATTTTTCGATATAAATTTCCACAAATTAAGCAATACCAAGCGACTTTTTGCCGAAGTAATTGTGACTTCTTCTTGTCCTCATGCAAGATACCATACTGCAAAAAGTTTACAAATTTATTTCTCCAATCCCAAGTTAGATTATTAAAATTTACCTCACTATTGGCTAGGTCGAGTGCCGAATAAAACAAATGTATCACGATAGCATTTTATGCATTTGTTACATCTGCGACAGACGCGAGATTTGCCAACGCATCTGCTTCTGTATTCTCTTCCCTGGGTATATGCACGACCTTCCATGTCTGGAATTGTCTAAGCAATTCTCGTACCTTTTCCAGGTATTGCTGCATTCGCATTTTTCTTGCCACGTAAGTCCCCTGCATTTGGTTAACCACCAACCTGTGAGTCACTTTTGATCACAATCTATTCTATACCAAGTTCTCGTGCCAATTCCAAGCCTGCAATCACATCTTCATACTCCGCCTCATTGTTAGTGATTGGATAATATTTTATTGCTTGTCTTATGACTTCCCGGGAAGGTAGAATTAGAACAGTTCCTAAACCTGCTCCTTTAACGTTTGAAGAACCATCGGTAAATAGGGTTCAAGTCCCAGAATTAGCTCCGGTAAATACCTGTAGTTCCTTTTCTGCTTCAGGAACTAAATTCATGCTAAACTCTGCTACAAAATTTGCTAAAACCTGCGATTTTATTGCAGTTCTGGGCTGATATATGATATCATACTCACTGAGTTCTATTGCCCATTTAGCTAATCTATATGATAATTCTTGTTTATACAGTATATTTCTCAGGGGGAAAGCAGTTAGAACAAAAATAGGATGACATTGAAAATAAGGTCTTAACTTCCTAGATGGCATAATTAATGCTAAAGAAAGCTTTTCCAAGTGTGGATATCGGATCTTAGCATCTAGTAAAGATTTACTAACATAATAATTTGGGGATTGTTTACCTTTATCCTCTCATACCAATACCGCACTTACTGCCACTTCTGACACAACGAGGTAAATGAGCAGCCTTTCACCGTCTTTTGGTTTGGCTAGCAGAGGCGGATTTGATAGATACTACTTTAGGTACTTGAGAGCTTGTTGGCACTCATCATTAAATTCAAACTAATTCTGCTTTTCAATACTGAAAAGAATTTAAAACTTTTTTCTGACGACTTTGATATAAACCTCCACAGGGCTGCTATCCTGTCTGTTAATCTCTGCACTTCTTTCTTGCTCGTGAGTATATCTAGTATTTCCTTGATAGCTTTGATCTGCGCAGGATTCACTTCAATACCCCTATTAGAAACAAAAAAAAAACTAAAAACTTACCTGAATCCATGCCAAAAGCATATTTTTCTGGATTTAGCTTTATATTATACTTGCAGAGAATCTCTAAAGTGTCTGACAAGTGTTGAAAATGATCTCCCACCTGTGTTGACTTGACTAACATATTATCTATGTAGACTTTCATAGTTTTTCCTAGATGTTCTTGAAACATTTTAATCACCAATCTTTGATATGTGGCCCCAGTATTTTTCAAGCCAAATGGCATGACTTTATAACAATAAGTCCCCATGTCTCTGATAAACGAAGTTTTTTATACATTTAGAGGGTCCATTTTTTATTTGGTTATATCCTGAATATGCATCTAAAAAACTCAAAAGCTCATGTCCTGCAGTAGAATCAATTAGTTGATCTATATGCGGTAAAGGAAATGAATCTTTAGGACAAGCCTTATTTAAATAAGTATAATCTACACAAACTCGCCATTTTCTATTCTTTTTGGGAACTACCACGGTATTAGCTAACCAGTCAGGGTACTTTACCTCTCGTATTGACCCAATTTTTAAAAGCTTTTGTACCTCATCTTGGATCTCTTGATTTTTGAAGGATCCTTGCTTCCTCTTCTTTTACTTGACATGTGAGTATAATGGATCCTCATTCAGTTTGTGGGTCATCACCTCCAGTGGTATACCTGTCATATCTGAGTGCGACCAAGCAAAGCAATCTGCGTTAGCTTGTAAAAATTCAATGAACTTACCTTTCATTTCTGGGCTCAAATTTGCTCCAATGTAAACTTTTTTGTCTGGCCAATGTACACTACAACTTTGAGCTCTTTAATAGTTGCCTTAATATTTTCATTTTCTTCTTACTCTTCAATAACACGGGTCTCAAATCAACATCAGTTTGTCCTGGTGTGTCTTCAGTTGAGGTCTTTGTAACGTCCTCAACCGAATTTTGTAGTTGCTATTTTTGCGTCTGCATCATTGGTTACCGTGCTTGCAATCACCACTGAGTCGATACTTCTTGAAGCTTGTTGATCTCCACGGATTTGACGGATTCCCCACTATGAAAGAAATTTGATAACTTGATGCAATGTGAATGGGACAACGTCTATATCCTGAATCCAAGGTCTACCCAGAATTATATTGTAGGTCATGTTCGCGTCTATCACCTGGAACTTTGTATCCTTGACAACTCTTTCTGCGAATGTGGTGAGTACAACTTCCCCTTTTGTGATAATGCTTGAATTATCAAACCCGGACAAGGATCACGCCTTTGGTATCACCTTATCATTAGCTTGCATTTCATTCACCACCCCCAGTAAAATGATGTTCACTGAGCTACCTGGATCAATCAAAACTCGTTTTACGTTAGTATCATGTACAAGTAAAGTTATTACTAGTGCATCGTTGTGAGGAATTATCAAGCCGTCCGCATCCTAATCATCGAATGTTATACTGTCACCATCCAGGACCTGGCAAACTTGCTTCCCATGAGTAACCGTGATTTTGTCGTCTTTTTTGCAGTTGTATAGGTTACTCCATTGACCTCATCTCCCCCAGTTATTACGTTGACTATTCTTTTTGGTGATGGAGGTTTTGGGGGCTCTTGTCTGTTCTTCATATATGATTGTCTTCCTTTCTCACTGAACAAATCAGTAAGATAACCTTGCTCCAACAAATGCTCGACTTCTCCTTGTAGAAGTCTACAATCTGTTGTTCTATGGCCATGATCATTATGAAACTCGCACCAAAAATCTAGATTTCTTTTGCTTGGATCTGATCTCATTTCTTTAGGCCAACGCACCTTATCCCCCATACCTCGTAAAACAGCTACTAACTCGGAGGTGCTGATATTAAGGTAGTAATCTCCTATCCTCGCTTGCGTATTGCAATCATTGCTTCGGGCATCCCGTTCCTTTCTTAACCTAGATGAAGAACTCGTGTCTTTTTGCCTTGGTCTTGAGTCGAATCCTGTGTTTTCCTGTTTAGATCGAGAGTCTCACCCTGTAGGTCCCATGTACGGTTCGTACCTATTTTTACCGGATTTGTTTTCTGCTTTTGAACGTCTCGATTCCTGCTCTTTCATCAACCATTGGCTGTGCGACCATATCTTCATCTATTGCAACTTTGTACTATACATGTTGTACACATCGTTCCAAGTTGTTGCTGGAAATTCTAGCAAAATTTCCTTCAGCCTTCTCGTGGCTTCTGAACTTTTCTCGTTCAAGTTGCTCGTGAATGCCATAGCCGCCCATAAGGGTGGCAAGTGAGCCGGTCCAGGCCCGGAACCGCGGGCCAAATGGGCCAAACGGGCTAAATGGGCCAGGACCATTTGGCCCGATTTTAGTGGGCCAGTGCCGGTCTCGTGGGCCGGTCCTATGATTTGGGCCAGCCAGGCCCGGGACCATTTAGCCCGCCAGGGACCGGGATCGGACCGGTCCCTTAGTGGGCCAAACGGTCCCAACGGCTTTTTTTTTAAAATATAGCCGGTGGGCTGTCAAAAATAGCCGTTGACTATTTATAAAATAGCCATTTAACCCCTCCCCCCAACTTTGTTTTAATCCCAAACTTTTTATAATTATACTTTTTCCCTATTTTTAACTATAAATACCCCATCATTCTTTTATTTTTTTCTTACAAAATCATCAATCTATCACAATCTCTCTCTAATTTTCTTCTATAATTGCTACTATTATTTACTTTATTGTTATAATTTGTGAAACAATTGTGAAGTTGGTGAAATCTTCAACGATAATCAATTTTCAACAAGTTATTCGTTAATTCGGTAAACTCGTTTCAACTCTTAAGTTTTAATATTATAATTTTGTTTGTTTTATTTATTTTCTATTACTTTATTAATTAAGATGGCTTCCTTAAAAAAAAAATTGGTAAAAATAAGGGAAAATCCAAGAGTGACGAATCTAGTGCTCAATCTGTTCCTCCTCCACTGCTCCGAGCTCCCCGAACCAAACTCCATATCCGTCCTACGCCTGCTATTCTTGATAGCTATAATAGTTTATTACAATTTACTGAAAGTTAATTTTGCCATAATATTAGAGCTGGTGAACAATTAGACCATGAATTAATGAATGCTCTTTATTCTAATCCAACTATTGATAAAAATGATGACGAGGAAATAGATTTTGATGAAACTCAACCGGATGATGATACACCACCTAGTCATGCTCCTGATGTTAACCCAACTAGTGATAACCCTGTTAATCCAAATGATGCCCCATCTGATACTCTTGTTACTACCCCTACTTTTTCTAGACAACCTAGCAAACGGACGAAAATATCTCCCGTTTGGCCATTTTTTACTCAACTAATTCCAGAAAATAAGGCTAAGTGTAAAACTTGTGGCATAGAATTAGTTCTTAAATATTTTGGATCGCGGGGGGACGGAAACTTTGGCTAGACACATAATGAAACACCCTCAAGATAGAGTGAGATATCTTCATCTGAAAGCTTTGGCCGAGTGGAAAAGTCTACCTACTCCTAGTCAGGTTGACCCTAGTACCGGTTCAAATCAATTTCAACCTGGAATTAATACTGTTACCGGTAGTATTTTATATTATGATCCAAAAAAAGACCGGGAAGAATTGGCAAAAATGGTAACTGTTATGTGTTTACCCTATAGTTTTCCTTCTGACCCTAACTTTGTGCATTATATTAGAAAAAATTTTAATCCTACTTATAAAAGTTTTTCTCGCACAACCATAAAGAGCGATATTTATAAATATAAATATGAATATGAACAATATTTGCGCTATTTATTTACTCATATAAATTGTCGTGTTGCTATTACAACTGATATTGGTAGAAGTGGTAACGACTGTAATTACCTTACTGTTACCACTCATTGGATTGATGAGGATAGAATAATGCAAAAGCGCATTATTTCTTATAGAATAATTAATTTACGTCACACAGGACAATTTATTGCTAGCACAGTTACGAATATTTGTAGATATTTTTGCATTAGTGATAAAATAATGTCAATTTCAATGAATAATGCTACTAGTAACACAAATGCTATAGCTTTGCTTACCACTACGCTAAATCCTGCATTTAGTGATATTTTTCATGTTAGATGTATTAATCATATTTACCATTTAATTGTGGGTGATGGTATGATAATTTTAAATATTGAAATTGAAAAGGTTAAAATGGCTCTTAACTGGCTTTTTTATTCAAACCATAGAAGTAGACTTAGAGAATATTTTAAAAGATGCGATGAATTTGGCCTAAGAGAAAGAAAGGTTCCTAAACCTTGTCTAACTAGATAGAATTATATGTATGAAAGTTTGGTTGTTGCATATGAATATAGAAACCCCATAAACTCAATATTTAATGCACATGTAAGTGATGATGATGAACACCATACAAATGGGGATTGGGCTAATGTTACAATACTTGTAGATTTTTTAGAAAAATTTCATATTGCTACAAATAAATTTTCTGGGCAATATTATCCTACTATTTCTAACTGTTTAATTTATATTGCAGAACTTGCAAATTTGTTTGATCATTTTTCAGAGGGTGAGAAAATTTATCAACTTGCTATTGATTCTATGAGAAAAAAATTAAAAAAATATTTTTTCCATATTCTCCCTATTTATGGTGTTGCTGCATTGTTAAATCTTACTATGAAATTAGGAGGTCCTCAATTTTGGTATGAAACTGTTTATAATAGTTTAGCACTTGAAGATGAGGAGCTGTCTAAACTTCCGGACGCAATAGCCTCAATTAAAATAAATGTTCAAACTATTTATAATGCTTATCAAGTTGCATTAAATCATGATAGACCAAATGTTCCAACTCTTTCTTCTTTCGATTCTCAATCATCTAAAAGAACTGCGGGAGTAAGAGCACTTAGTACTTGGGCGGGGTTTAGGGGTTCTCAAGGTTCTAGTAGTAGTGATTTTTCACAACTAAATGAGCTTGAAGTTTATTTGTCGCAGGCAATTGAGGAAGTGAATCCCGAGAAAATCACTTTCCGGTTCTTTCAAGGATGGCCCGAGATATTTTAACTATTCAAGCTTCAACAGTGGCATCAGAGAGCGCTTTCAGTCAAGCAAGACTTCAACTCGGTGATTATAGAGCGTCTATGAGGGAGAGTTTGGAAAAATCAGTACTTTTCAGAGGTTGGATCCGGTCGGAAAGAAGAAATTTTGGACTTGCTGAATCACAACCAGATGAAGACAAAGCTTACGAAGAAATGCTAGCTGAACTTGCGGAGGATGTTACTTCGCCCGGAAGTGGCGATGACCAAGCTACTTTTCCGCCACCACCAACGGAAATTCCTACGGACCTTGATAGATTTATGAAGTTTGTAAAAGATATCATGTAACTTGTATGAACAAAAATTAGTATGTATTATATAACTTATATTTTGGCACATCTTGATTAGTTTCTTTTTCTTCTCAATGGTGGTATTAGCACCTTGTTGTGCTCATTCCATAGGGGGATGAAGACTAAGAAAGATATTGCCATATTTTTTAATGCTATAATAAAATTACAAGGCATATCTCTTTATAATATTTTTGTCTTTAGACTTAGATATTATTTTTAACATCCTTTTGTCTCTAATTTCTATTTTTTTAAATCTATTGGGCCCATTTAGCCCATTTAGCCCGCGGGACGGGACCGTTTAGCCCGGGACCAAACGGTTCCGGTCCCGGTCCCGGACCGGCTCCTATAAAAAGACTATTTAGCCCGCTTAATTTGGGACCGGCCCCGGACCGGGACCGTTTGGACCGGACCACTTAGCCCGTTTAGGCCTGGGACCGGCCCACTTGCCATCTTTAGCCGCCCAATTATCAGGTACTCGAGGTAACATCATCCTCTCCCGCTGGAATCTGTCTACGAATTCTCTGAGCAATTCTGTATTCCCCTGCTTAACCTTAAAGATGTCTTCCATCCTTTTCTCAACTTTTTGAGCTCCCGAATGTGCTTTTATAAATGAATCTACAAGCTCAACAAAAGAATCAATAGAATTTTCAAGTAAAGAGAATACCACGTTAATGCTCCCTTCGTGAGTGTTTCACCAAACGTTTTAACCAAAACCGATTCGATTTTCTTTTTGGTTAAGTCGTTGCCTTTCACGCCAGTAGTAAACGCAGTCACGTGATCTCAAGGGTCAGTTGTTCCATCGTATTTGGGAATTTCAGACATTTTAAACTTTTTAGGAAATGGTAAAGGTGTTGCACTTGGCTTCTAGGGTTGTTGTGAATATTTGTCAATATCTACCCCTTTGATTACGGGCGGTACGCCTGGTATCTGCTCTATACGATTGTTCTGCTCTTTCAACTGTTTCCGCAAAGTTAGTACTAAACTTTGTAAATTAGAATTATTTGGAGTACTTGACCCTCCATCATGGAATTCATTGGAATTTTCTCCACTTCCAGAATTATCAAGCCCTGAAAGTGGGTTCTCCAAAGTTGTTGGTGTTAACTGGTGGAGGAGTTTGCACCGCATTGGGTAATCCTCTGACAAAAAGCTCGTAGCGCATTATTCACGTGCTCCGCAATCAATTGCTTTAGGGCGTCTTGCTCCACGGTTTGTTCGTTTTCATGTTGATCATCAGCGCGAGAAGTAGACCTTGCAGGTGAACTTCCACGTGACTGTTGAGGGAATCCCGTTGGTGTGTGGTGTGGTGGAGTTGCACCCTGTTGGTTCAGCTGGTTGTTGTCGTTAACGGTAGACATATTTGATTATTAAAGATTGGAAAGTGAACAGATTATCAGATTCTCGATAACGGAACTAATTTGTTTAATCAAAAATAGGCTTCTCGATCAAAGGCAATATCTAGAAGAAATCGGGTTACAAATAACCAAGATTTACCTCACTTCCCCAATAATTTTGAAAGAATGGATCAAAGAATAGAAATGATTGACAAAGAAGATGAGAATTGAACTAATAATCACTTCCCAAAATTAAGGCTTAAAGCTTGGAGAATAAATCGGAAAATAATAGAGTGGATTTCAATAATAATCGTTACTTAGCATTATAAATGAGATTTATGTCCTTATATAGGAGCATACAATTATAACGGTTCCCACACTTAATTTGGGCTCACTAATGGTATTAATTTTATTGTTGCCCGTTACTATATGTAACCGTAACTGATACATTTATGACTAAAGATTCCCTGTATATGTACCGATTTCCCTTCCTTATTTACTTTAGGTTCGTGTATTTTCTCTTCTTTGCAGCCTTCATTCATTTCGCTCTTGTTTCTCTTTTAACAGTTGTCAGGTCTGGTTCTTTCCTCAATATAACTCCGTGGGTGTTTCTCCCGTGCCTTTTCTGCATTCTTAATTCGTTTAATTGAGAATGTCACTTGTCCTTACATCGATGTTCCACATGTCATGTCCCTTCAACTTGTTGATAGTTTACGTGTCATATCTGTTTTCCATCGATACAGTAGAAAATGACTTCCATCATATCAAATGGTGCACAATCTGCAGTAAAATCACAGGTAATAATGACATGAGAAGATCATTCTCATATATGGCAAAGTCAAATTATGCCATAAAGCAAAAAATAAATAATTAGCAGTGAGATGAAGATTTTCTTAAACTGCGGCGGAAGAGGCAGAGAACCCCATTTGGTCCAGGAAACACTAAAATGGGTGGAGGAACAAGCATATAACAAGAAATGTCATTCCCAAAATCCCTTTGCATAATTCCTACTTTATTCATTTCACTGCCCCATCCACATTTTCTCGTACTGAACTATCTAAAATGACATGTCTTTATAATTAACACTGTCCTTTTTCTATGTAGTATATGAGAGAATTGTAGTTTCCCACTAGGGGTAAAATTAAAGAAAGTGGAAAACTTCAGTTACCGGTGGGCGTCACATATGGTAGGATCCGAACAAAACTGTGCTTCAAAAGAGACAAGAGATCCCACCATAGTGGCTATCCTCAGTGGAACTCAGAGTAGACATAATTGAATGGAGAATGTTTCAAGCTTAGTTACGCCTGGCACAAATGTATTGCTTGAAACCACATTAATCAGGTGGGGAAAATGCGAATATTTCAAACAAGAAAAAAAAAATGTCATACATGCGTAAGAGTTTAACTTATATATACTGATAGTTTATATAATTTTTATACTATCAAATCATCTGGATAACTAGATGTACGTGTTTATAATAAGTGCAATTAGTTACCTAGAAAATAAGATAAGTGCTATAACATGTCAAGTTACATCAACCGCGTAAAAATTATTTACACCCATCAACGTATGTTAAGTAAACACATTCGAAGGATAGTAAATAAGCTATGCTCTTCTAACTAATAATGCTTCTATTTGGTTTGGCTTGTGTGAAAGAAGCCATGCCTTTTCTTGGAATTCTTGTATTTAGGGGTGAACAAGCAAAAATTATACTGGGATAAAAATTTAGTATCGTATTATCTCTTGTTTGATTACTAATTCTAGGATAATTTATCCCAGAATTAAAAATAATATTAGGATAATTTATATCTGTCAGAGGGTGGAACAATAATTATATGATAAGTTATCCCAGGATAAAACAGTAAAATTAACGATCTCGGGATTAATACACATCAAACAATCAATAAGAAATAATATCAGATTAATTAATCCCAATATAATTAATCTCAGCATAACTAATCCAATATATCTTGTCTTCAGACCAAACGACCACTTAGTCTGTAGTTCGTGTCGTGAGGTCTAGTTATGATAGTTTTCTACCTTCAAAGTCTGTTTTATGGACCATCTTCAAGACTTTTTCAAAATCTTTTGCGAGCTTCTACTTGCTTGTCGCACGAGATTATTTAGCAAGCCTTGTATATTTTCTTGAATCCTTCTAGTATTATAGCAGTCAATTGCTTACAAGAGTGAAGAAGTCACCAACTGTTTGTCGTTGATTAGTCAAGCCTATGGCTATCCAACGAGACGGGACAGGACAAAATTAACGGGACGGGACGGGACAATATTTAGCCGGAACGGTGGCGGGACGGGACGAAACGGTAGGCCCATCCCCTCTCGCTAACAAACGGGACGGACGGTAGGCCCATCCCGTCCCGCTAACAAACGGGATGGGACGGAACGGGACCGGTTCGCGAGCCTTAAGTATCGTTTTAAAAAAAAATTTATTTAAGCATTGAGTTTGGCAACAACTATTCTTTTGACAATGACTAAGTTTTTAAAGTTTGCAACAACTAATTTTTTGACTTATTTAATAAACTTAAAAATTAAACGTAAATTAGGAAACTAAGTAAAGAATTATAAAATATTAAAACAAAAGATTAGTAATGAAACATTATAGTAATTATAAATTTATAATAGAGTTATAATTTATTTAATATAATTTCAAGCCATTAAGTAACTAAGTAAGAGTGCAAGACAATTCATTAAAAAAAAATCAACGCTTAGAGCCTTTTATTTGAACTTTCAAATCTCACATACAAATATAATTCTTTTGAATAGTACCTAATCTACGCAGCCACCTTCTAGGAAAGGTTTTGTTTGAACTAGGCCTCTTAGTAGCCAATTACAAATTATCATACTAATATTTGTAAGCTCCTATATAACTTCGTTGTAACTTATCTATAATTTCTCTCGGACATTGTTCTGGAATTGGCAATGTTAATTGATGTTCCATGAGTTCCATGCCGTCATCGCTCCCAGTGCTAAGTATCTCATTGTATTCTTCTTCTTCCCCAGTGGTTAATTTTTCAAAACCAATATTTCTTCTTTCTGAATTAATCCAATCTCTGAATAATACGAAAATCTCTAGGCTGTCCTTCGCTAATGAATGTCTATGATCTCCGATTTGAAATCTTGCCGCGCTAAAAGCACTCTCCGATACTACTGATGATGCTTGAATAGCAAGGATATCTCGGGTCATTATGGAAAGTGTTGGAAAAGCCTTGCCACGCTCCCTCCACCATGCCAAAAGTTGTTCGTTGCCTTCTTCGTCTTTAATACTTTCCAATCCTTGATTAAGATAAGAATCAAGTTCATCATCAATAGAGGAATCAAAACCTGTTATATCATCCATATNCTCCACCATACCAAAAGTTGTTTGTTGTCTTCTTCGTCTTTAATACTTTCCGATCCTTGACTAAGATAAGAATCAAATTCATCATCAATGGATGAATCAAAACCTGTTATATCATCCATATCTTCCCATAGAATTTTTACTCTAGACTTAGAAGTAGAAGGAGCAGTTTCACCACCTGTTGTTTTCATAGATTTATATTTATCAAACATTGATCTTACATAAGAATATATGTTAGCTTGGCAGTCTTCGAGAGATGGTTGTTCATTTTCTTGAATTGCTAAATTCTCATAAATTGTACGAACAAGTCTATTTCCACCTCTTAATTTTAAAGATGGGTTAAATATAGTAGAAATTAAATAAACTTGGGGAATAAGGAAAAAATACTTTTTAAATTTTACAATCATTTCAATAATGGCCGGTGCATAAGTTGGATTAGTTTTATACTTACCAAATACAACAGAAATTTCACAAATATACCATAATATTTGTGTGACAGTAGGATAATATATACCAGAAAATAGTTTTGTAGCATAATAAAGTTTTTCTAAAAATTTAGTAAGCTCTTTGATATGATCCCAATCAGAATCAACAATTTGATCAGCGGGGATACCATTATGCATATTAAATACCTTTTGTATAGGCACCCGATAATCATAAGCAACTTTAAGCATTTCATAAGTAGAATTCCACCTAGTACAAATATTTTTTGGAACTTTTCTATATGGAATGTTAGCACTAGCACATTGTTGAGCAACAAGCATGTTATACTTTACTACAAGCATCAGAAAATAAATCAATACCATCTTTTACAACCAAGGACGCGGGACAAGCGGGACGGGACGAGACAGGCGGGACGGGACGGGACAAAACGGGACGAGACAAACGGGATGAAATGGTCATCCCGTCCTATCCCGTGTCTCGTTTAACATGAGCCTATCCTATTTAGAATTAAGTGAGACGGGACGGGACGCGGGACAGGACGGCCCGTCCCATTGGACAGCCTTAGTCAAGCCCAAAATGAGAATTGAAAAAAACAAGAGGACTCCTCTCCATTTATCATTCTTTTCATTTCTCCAAATTCTTTTTTGGATGTGAGCCATATGCCATGGTTAAGAATTACAGGTTGAGATTTAATTTACCAAATCAAAGCCCTAACCATGGTTAATATATAAGTTTTTAACATATGTTTTTATATTAATTTCTTAAATTGCCGAAGCTTTTCTTTTTTCCACATTTTTGAACTTCCATAATTTCGTCTTTTTCCTCCTTCTTGTTTTATTGTGCTACTAGAGATACATAGTCTTTTGTATTTTGAGTTAATCTTTACTTGTTCATTGTTGTGTTCCCTTTCTCTTTAAAATGATCGACCCTTACTATTTTATCCTCGTCCTTCTTATTGTACCTTAGAAGGGGAGTCTTGCAGCAACGGTAAAGTTTTTTCGGTGTGACCTATAAGTCACAGGTTTGAGCCGTGGAATCAGCCACTAATGCTTGCATCATGATAGGCTGCCTACACCACACCTCTTTGGGTGCGACCCTTCCCCAGACCCTCCGTAAATGCGGAATACTTTGGACACTTGACTATCATTTTCTTCTTATTGTACCTCCATTGTAATTTGTTTAATGGATTTTATTGGCGGGTAAGATAATCTTAGATTTTTTACAGTACCAAGGGATTACTACAATAGCCCAATTCAGCATTATAGAAGTTGGTACAAAATATTCCTTCTCGGACAACTTTAATTAATTTTTTAGT
Source organism: Nicotiana otophora (assembly GCA_000715115.1). Classification (NCBI taxonomy): domain Eukaryota; kingdom Viridiplantae; phylum Streptophyta; class Magnoliopsida; order Solanales; family Solanaceae; genus Nicotiana; species Nicotiana otophora. The sequence continues at coordinate 253,692 of AWOL01S0014224.1, forward strand.
TGTTCTTACACATACAAAGAATCCACCTTTTAACATTACAGCTTGTTTGGATTGTTGTTACATATCGTTTTATAATGTATCGCATTGTATTGTACTGTACTGTATTGTATTGTATTGTATTATTTGCTGAATACAATATTTGGATAGATTGTATCATTTGTCGTCGTTTCATGATGTCATGCACCAACAATATGAAGAATAAACTTGCAAGTTACAAAGAAAAAATAGGATACAAAGTAGAATTATTATATAAAAATTAGGATAAAGGATAAAATATGATTATTTAATAATAAGGAAGGCCAAGATGAGAGGAAAAAAAAGCAAGGAAACGACGCTACCATACCAAATCCGTCGTTCCATAATGTGGCACTTTTCGTCGTTACATAACGATGGATTTAACGATACGGTGCAATAAAATTTAAGTAACAATCAAAACAAACATTGTATTTAAAGTAACAATATGATACAATAGGTAACAACCATCCAAACAAGTTGTTAATTAATAATGAAATTGATCATATTAATATTTAATATCTCTTTAATTTGTTCATTAAAAATATAACAAATACTTCACGACTCTTTAATCCAAGTGCAACTTTGAAAAAAAAGAAGTTAGTTCCTTTTTGATATTTGAAAATATTAAATATTGTGGACAATAAAAAAGGCTAAAAAATCAATTAAAGTGGATCGCAGGGAGTAATCAATTAGCATCATAAAAAGAGCACCTAGTTATGAAAAATAGGGATCTTTACGTAAATAGTCGACCAAATTCATTGTTTACTTTTTTTAACCAATATACATGGATTATACAGTGAATATATATGATTATACACATATTATAGATGGATTACAAATATATTATACATCTATCGACTATTTTAAATTTAAGTGTTTGGCTAGGTGGCTATTTAAGTTAATTCTTCTAAAAAATATTTGAGGTGTCATACCTGTTGATAGCTAATTTTTTTAATAAAAAAAGTGCCATTAAAAGATTAACTCAAAGAGGAAACGAATGATAAATCGTGAAACAAGTAGCAAAATAGAGAACGACCCGCTAAAAAACATTTCGAGGGAAAAGTTCATATATATATATATATATATATATATTAGATCAGAGGCGGATCCAGGATTTGAAATTTATGGATTCGTAAATATACAATAAGTAATTAGGTTCACATTTAAATATTTATAAATATTTTAGGTTCACATTTAAATATTTATAAATATTTAGTGATTTTTTAATACATATATACGGTATGTGCAAAAGTTACCGGTTCACGGGAACCTACACCTACTAAGCTGGATCCACCTCTGCTGTAGATGAGATAATATGCAGCTTAGTTACCTAAATATTTGGAAGCAAATATATGAATATTTATTTTTTTAACCATGATTAGAATCTTATCTTAGTTAATTAAATCTCAATCAATAGATTTAAACTATGCCATGTGTCTTTTATTCAAGTGGAATATATAGAAATAGAAAATGGAAAATGGAGGGGAGTTGGATCCAAAATCTACAATTCTTAAAAGTGTGGGGGTTCAATTGAACTATTACACATCTACAGAGGACCCAATAAAACCCAGCACCACCACGCGACCCCGTCCCATCCCAATTCCCAAACGGAAACTCAGTCGGGTGTGATGGAGGAAGAGGGAGGTGGATTCAGGCTGAGCAAGAGATTCTCTGATAAAGGAGGTGAAGTAGACTACAAAACTAAAGCTGGCACTGCTTGGTCTCACAATTTCCTTAACCAGAAGCCATGGCACCCTCTCTCTTACCCAAACCAACGTCGCAAGTGGATTGCCGAACAGACTCATGCCCAGAGAGAGCAACGTGCTAACGAAATTGCCCGCGAGGTTTGGTTTTTCAACCAACCGAATATATACCCAATATTCCTTTTCACGAGGCGATTTTCTTGATTTGGGTTTTTGTTAGTTTGCTTAGTTTTGTCAAAAAGTTTCAATTTTGCTTCTGGTTTGTTGCTTTTCTGATCTGGGTGTGTGTTTCAGTATGCTCAAGAACAGGAGTATTTTCGTCAGACTGCTCTTGTCTCCAAGAAAGAGAAAGAGAAGGTAACCATTTTTATTTATTAAGTTCTGCTTGATTTTTTGGCTATTTTCACCCTATTTAATCCCCTTTTTCTCATTAAAAAAGTTGCATTGCTTGGTTAAAAATATCATTTTTTAATCTAACATCCACATATTTCTTCAAGGAAAAGGATGAATAAGAATTGGTTATTCAATGATTACACGTTTAAATAATTTGAATCAGTTTCATAATCCAAAAACAAACAGGTATATAATGTTCGATGCATTTATATGTGAAAGAATCATGGCATATTCTCTTCAGGGTTGTAAAATATGAAGCAAATAGTATTGCACGTGCGGTGTTTTGGGATGTTTTTCTGCGGAGATTGATTTGTTTGTCTGACAATGTTGTTAGATGGAGATGATGAAAGCTGTTAGCTTTATGTATGTGCGACCGCCTGGTTACAATCCGGAAAGTGCTAAAGCTGCAGAGATTGCTGACGAAGCACAAAAACAGGGGCATGTTGGCACTTCTCAAGACACATCTGCAGCAGGGGCCTCCATTTCTGGGTAATGCTGCTAAGCTGCTGTAGTTCTCGATGATTCTAAACCTAAATTTTGTGAAAGAGACCGCTGCACCATGTATCATTGATTGTAAAACTTAGACTCACTTATATTACTTTAATTCGTTCATAGGAGACCTGAAGTGCTACCTGTTCAGGAGAAAAAGAAACCAAGGCCAAAGGATGTTTTTGGCCGTCTTTTGCCAACAGAAGAAGAATTTGAAGTGCTTAAAAATGCTCCAAGGTATGTGCTGTTTCCCTTCAGGATTGATAACCAAGTTACGGAATTATATTTGACATCATCTTTTCAGTTTTAAGCTATTTGAATTTGAGGAGATTTATAGTTTAGCAGTTTGTTTTGCTAAAGCTGCTTGGAACCACTTGTTCTGGCAGTTTGATGAGCTATATTATACCTTCTCTTTTCTTTATTCCCTTTCAAGGAGTTGTACAAAGAAGGAAAATTGCTTGTCTTGTGAGCCCTAGAAGGGAACATTTCTCCCTTAAATGTCTATTAGCTGACTAGACATTATGTTGCAAAGCATTGAATATCAGACACATTGTATTGTGGTGTATAAATTGGAGGGAAACAGATACCGACAAGACATGTATGAAGTAATTGGTCTAGCTATTAACTTTTCAAGTGGTGATTCCTTAGGTACATTTTTTCTTTTGTAATTAGTCAAGCTATTCATCACTACTTCACCAAGATCGTGTTATTATCTTAGGCACAATTGCTTGAATAGACTAAATCCGCTTGATGTAATTGTGCCTTTGTCTTTTTTATTGCATAGGCATTTCTCACCTCCTTTTTATCAATGGTGCTACTGTTTTTCTACCATCCTTCTGGTTTTGGAACTAGGATCCAAGGTAAAATTGGTGTTTGCAGGGTTAAATGGGAATCTGAGACATTCCACTTGCTAGTAAGGTGATTTTATTTTGTTTTAACGGGAAGTATGCAGGGTAGGAAATAAAAGAAATAGAAGCTTTCAAAATGAGAGATAACAGATTGACGTAAGCTACGATTTGGACAAGAGGAATAACTGATGTCCCAGTTGAGAAGTCCGAGACATCATCTTGTCATCTTGAGTAAAAATGTCTCTGTTGAGAACACTGCAACATCAAACCTTGCCTTCTATCTATTGTATACCCTTATTTGGATCATCTGTTGGTGGTTATGACTAAATTAACTGGTTAGCCTTGACTTCATAAAATTGTAAGAGAATACAAAACTTAAAGGACCTATAAAGCACCAACTCAACCAGCAAGTTCAACTGCCCCTCTCTTTCTACTCCAGCAGAGAAGTAGAACATAGCTTACTCTAAAAGTTCTATCTATTGTATACCCTTATTCGGACCATCTGTTGGTGGTTATGACTAAATTAACTGGTTAGCCTTGACTTCATAAAATTGTAAGAGAATACAAAACTTAAAGGACCTATAAAGCACCAACTCAACCAGCAAGTTCAACTGCCCCTCTCTTTCTACTCCAGCAGAGAAGTAGAACATAGCTTACTCTAAAAGTTCATCTTCCTTGTCCTTATTCCTATTCTTCAAACCAGCGAAGCATATGCCTCAACTCAAAGACATATACTTGGACACACAGCTAAGGGATGTGGCCTAGTGGTCAATGAAGTAGGTGCAAACCTTGAAAATCAGGGTTCGAATCCAGCGACAAAATGTACTTTCTCATCTGCCTAAGCTTATTCGGTATCTGTACTGGTGGGAGATTGCAAGTATCAGGCGGAATAGTTAAGGTGCGCGCAAGTTGCCCCATATACAACAACATACCCGGTATAATCCCACAAGTAGAGTTTGGGGAGATTAGTGTGTACGCAGACCTTACCCCTACCTGGAGAGGTAGAGAGGCTACGATAGACCCTCGACTCAAGATAAGGTGGAAAGAAGAAAAGGAAAAAAAGAAGCAGAAGAAAGAGGGGGGAGAAAGAAAGACGAGGGAGACAAAAGACGATAAGGAAAAAGAGGAGAAAAAGAGCAACAATTTTCAGTAAAAGGGAGAAAGAGTAGCAAAAACAAAAAACGAATAGAGGACATATACTTGGATGCATGGAGTTAATATGCCTTCAATTCATACTATCTTAGTGCCCCTCTAAAATCTTTTTGATGAGAATATTTTTTTAAAGTTGTTTGCTGCGAATTGAGTTTGAGAAGTTCACTTTTTTTTTTCCGCCTCTAAACAGAGTTTTCCACATTCAAATCAGCCATCCAAGTGTCTAGTGATGCTTTTGGGGGCCGGTGAACTCTCTATCCATTGCTTTACATGAATGCAACTTTTTGGGGTGTTGTGATGTTAATACGAATTTTTCAAAAACAATTATATATCCACTGCTTTTGAGGATCTTGTCATCAAGAGGATTCTAAGTTGCTATATCGTTGGATGTTTTTTTTTTTGGATAAGTCACTAGATGGATCTTACTTCCTTAAAAATGTTGAATTATCTTTATTTAGGATTCTCTTTGTAGTAGATTTTTTTCTCGAATGAAGTCCCTAAAGGGGTTATCAAAGAAAAGATGGAGCTACTGATACTATGCTTGTTCTCATTGGAGAGGGATCGATGAGGTGTCGAACGCTTTCTTTTTTTAATCTTTTGTATCCGCTTAAGGAAGAGAGTGATTTCAACAATTGAGATTTGCTGTCCAAGAACATCATCCGGTGGGAATCATTGTCTAGGCTCCACAAAAGAGTGTAACTTTCTGAGATGCAATAGGCACTATGCGGGATGTCAAGGTGATAAAATGGTGAAACTAAAATTTCAAATCCTTGACCTTCTCTAGTTTTCTTCTTACTAAAATCTTATTTCAGTATTTCCAAGCTACAAGGACGGGATCTATATTCATGCTAAGAAGATTGATGGAAATTCATTGCGAGAGGAAGCATAACCTACACGATATTCATTGACATAGGGAAAGCATATAATAGAGTGCCAAGAGAAGTCCTTCGGTGAGTGTTACCTGTGTAAGAAGAAAAAAATTGATATTAATCATATAAATGTCATAAAGAATATGTACAAAGGTGTTATCTCTAGCGTTAGAGCAATGTAGGAGATACAAAGTAGTTTTGTATTACAGTAGGTGTACACTAGGGATCTGGCATTAGATCAATGTTTGTTTACGCTAGTTATGGATGAGTTAACTAACATTATACTTGGTGAGGTCTCATGGTGTGATATTAGCGTATGATTGTGTTAATTGACAATACTATCGGAAGTGTCAACCAAAAACTTAAACTATGGAGAATCACGCTAGAGAGTCAGGGTTGTAGTATGAGTAAAATAAGACTACACTAGCCACGAATGGATAGTGAAGTTGAAGTTATATGGCTTGTACACAAGGTTTCTCCCATCATTAATAAAATTATTTACTTTATCAGGAGAAAAGAAGGTGAAGTTGGGGTGAGATTAGACGGGATTATAGTGCTTAGACACAAATTGTTATGACTAGGCTCGATGAGATGCAAACTATTTAGATGTTTAGGTTTGATTCTTAAGAGGATGTTATTATAGATGAAGATGTAATGCATAGAATGAAAATAGGATGGTTGAAATGGATAAGTATTACCAGAGTGTTATGCGATAGGAAAATACCTGCCAAAGTGAAAGGCAAGTTCGGCACAATGGTTGTAAGACCGATAATGTTTGTTAAGATTATATCAATAAGATGAGTGTCATAGAAATGTGAAGGTTAAGACTATGTGCAGTCCTACAAGATTAGAGTGGATTAGAAAAGATGACATTCTGTCAAATGTACAAGCAAGAGGATAAAATGAGAGGTCACTTGAGATGGTTTGGACGTGTCATACGTCGATCTCTAGAGGCATTGCTCTATAGGTGTGAAACCATGGTGATTGAAATGTGTTAAAAAGGGGACAAGTTAACCCAAGAAATTATATGAAAAAAATTTATAATCTCTTGAAATCCATACAGACTTGGTGAAAGATAGGGTATAACGAAAGAAAAAGATCCATATAGGATATATCAGTTAGTTGCGATTAAGGTTTTTAATCATGTAGTGCACTTATACCTTATCAAAGAAATCATGTTAGTACTCTTACTTTAAAATCCAACATTGCTAGGAATTTTTTATCTTGTTAGGGGGCTGTTATCCCAGTAGAAAATGTTGAAACCTAGTGTTGGAGAAGATAGTGAGGATTCATACCAAACCCAACTAGCTTGGGATTAAGCCAGAGTTGTTGTTGTAATCTTTTTCTGGGCTTTTTATTGGCTTCCTTGGTGGTATTTACTGAATATTTTCTTTCCAATGCAGAGCCAATTCTGATTTTCTTTGAGTTAATAATGTGATTGTGCAAATTAAGATCTTCCTGTTGTTAATATATCTTCCTCGTTTTGCTTCTGTCTATTTTTTTTTTTTTGTTGCTTTTCAATCTATTATGGTGGAACTGAACTTATGGTAGCTTTTGCCTTCCGAGTACCGAGATATATTGATGCCAGATGATTGTTCTTCACCTCTAGGTTGGAAACAGGTGTTGCTGGAAGGGCCAAACCATTTGGAATTGAGATACGTAATGTCAAATGCGTCAGATGTGGAGCCTTTGGCCATCAGAGTGGTGATCGTGAATGTCCATTGAAAGATGCTATTATGCCAAATGAAGAGAGTCGAATAAAAAGAGATGATCCTTTAACTGCTATCCTGGCTCAGACAGATGCTTCTGAGGTAATGTGGCCTATGTTTATGTGTGCGTGCATGCTTTTTCCCCTTTTTCTCCACCCACAAGCTAAAGTATTCTGTTTGCGCGTGCATGTTTTTCTTATTCTTACATAGCCATGATGACTGGACCACTTGACCTCCCACCAAAAAAAAAAACAGAAAAGTTTGTGATAGAGGGGTTGAAACAGTGAATTTAGTGGAGATAGGTTAAGAATTTGTTTTCCACTTTCCAGTATGCTGAACAGCTTCAATTTTCAAAGAAAAATAACTTGTTAAACATTTCGCTAAAAGGAAGTAGGAATTAGAGGGCTAGAAATCCTCCTTTAGAGAAAGGAATCATATTATGGAGTAGATCTAGCTTTCTTCAGAGAAGGGGAATCATATTTTGGTGTAAATTCTTAACTTTTTGGTATACTGCTTGTTTACAGCAGAATTTTCCATTATTAATAAGATTATTTACCTTGTAAAAGAAATGCTCCTTTAGAGAAGCATATGCTCTGGGGTAGAGCCTCCCCTATTCATTGTTGATGCAATTTCACTTAAAGCACCGGTAAGTTGATCCATAAGGATGCCAAGAGACCTCTTCTCTTCCGGAAGATATGTACTTGGAGCTCTAAGCTTGGAAGGTTGCTCTATTTCTTGTAGTCCGTAGAAAACAAGGTATAGATCTGTCTCATCTTTCCAATTGTACAATTCATCAAGTTTCCAAGTTTTAGGCTCTGATTCATTTTTCCATCTAAACCTCTAGGATTACAATTTGCCATCTTAAAAGTTCAACTCATTGTACACTAACCACTTTCAAGGGGCAAACTGGTCAGTATAGAAAATGAAAGAGAAAAGGATTAAACGGAATCAATTTTGTTGAGTTATATATTGTTCCACATACTCTCTTTAGGAACATGCCCTTTGTAAGGGCATCTGAAAGGATTTATAAAGGTTTTGAACTACATCCATTGTCTAAAAGTGTTGGGTTGGATACTAATGTTGTTTCATGCAGTGTCAAAATCAACTTTTGAGACGCTCATTTTTGCACGCGTATGTATACAATCATATCCGAGTGTGAGCTTCAATATTGTGAAGTCCACATAAGAACCTCAAAATTGGGTTCCACATGTTGGAGGAAGTTGAAGTATATGATATCCCACATCGGGTACATAAGGGCACTCTTAAGGGTTTATAAAGGTCTTGGTCTACTCTCCTATCATTACCTTAATGTTTTTAGTTGGGTACCTACTGCCTAGATTTTCCACAAGCTCGTCAAAACATT
>AWOL01S0014224.1:264160-280021 GCA_000715115.1 Nicotiana otophora
AAACCCAAAAAAAAAAAAGAAATGGACAAAAAAATTGCTATTGCAAATTGTGTGTAGTATCGTGGAAAACCAAAGTCTTAAACTTCATTAGTTAAAGGGTGGAGAGTTTTCATTAAGACGTGAACCTGGCCTAGGAGAATTGGAAAGGAATGACCATGGCAAATTCAGTTGAAGAAAAAAGCCCTCGGGGAAGTATCTTATTTTGGTTGCATGAAGTTCGTCTAACACAAGAACACTTGAGAAGAATGGGACTGAATGATACAAAACACCTATCTTTGCATAGCGGAGTTGCAAGGGAGCTATAGTATATGCTCTTGTTTTACAAGATATGGTGTTCTCTTTGCGCTTGGGTGATGACGCAACTAGTTGTTTGACAAAAAAATATAGATCTTGGTTCAAATAATTAAATTTATATAAACGAGAGTTAATCTTAGCTAAGGTGGGTTGCTCTGATGGTAAGCACCCTCCACTTCCAACCAAGAGGTTGTGAGTTCGAGTCACCCCAAGAGCAAGGTGGGGAGTTCTTGGAGGGAAGGATGCTGAGGGTCATTTGGAAACAGTCTCTCTACCCCAGGGTAGGGGTAAGGTCTGCGTACACACTACCCTCCCCAGACCCCACTAGTGGGATTATACTGGGTTGTTGTTGTTGTTGTTGTTGTTAATCTTAGCTAACAATAATATCCCTAAAATGGAATTCTTAAAAAAGCAACAAACACTGTGCGGATATAGTCAGACAATGGCGATAGCATGCAATAAATATTCCAGAAATCAAAGACAATAATGTAGCATTCAATATCAATGAATAGCAATAAATGACATTTAAGTAAATAGAATGAATGAGTCACCCAAGAAAGGAGGGAATAAGTGAATATCTTTCTGACAATGATAAATGATGGACAACCCCTTGAATATTTGAGTTATTCTCGGATCTGGTGGAAAAATGTAGACAAGAATCTCAGTGAAAATGAAATGTTTGTATCTTAGTAATGAAATCCAATTCTCTTTCTCAAGTCAAAGTGTATTTTTTACAAAATGAATATCACATGTTCCCTATCATTATGTCTTTTTCTATATATAGGGAACATGTTCCTAAAAGAAAAACATAGTAGTACAAATGCAGAGACTATCCACTAGAATATTCTCTCTAATGTCCTATCTTGAAAACTAGTCGTTATACTTCTGTCAAGAGTCCTCGACCTCGGCCCTGGTCCTTGTTGATTCCTCGACCACGGCCTTTGTTGATAATTAGATTACTTCGGCACGCGGTGTCCCAAGAATGCTTTACTAACACCGTTTTTGACTTAAGATGGATTTTGACCCATACAGCTAGTCCCTCCGCTTATCGAGGTCGTTCCTGCGGACGAGATCGGTGAGTGGACAATGTTATTCATGAGTCACGACACAATTCTTCCGTGTTGGCTGAAGCCGTGGTTGTGGAGACAAGGCTACGTGGCCTTCTGACAGGGGCGTATCTAAGTCTTAGGGTATGGGTTCATGTGAACCCATACTCCTCTCCCTAAACCATGTATAATAATGTTATATTTTTTGAAAATTACTTAATTATATGTGTGTGAACCCATGCTCAAAGACTCCTATGGTACAATAATCATTGGGTGCACCTCTACGAGTGAAATTAGTGGTTCAAATCCCACTCCGGACGGTCTTGTTTTCTGCACGGAGTATAGATATATACGTGAAAATCACTAAAATTTTAAAAAAATATAATTTTAAACCTATAATTTCAAAAGTGTAGTAGGTACATGGTAGATACTAAAGTTAAACTCGTCAAATATAAATTCCAAAACCGCATCTTCACAATAGTGCATCCATCCTCTTGAAATCCTGGATCCGCCTCTGCCTTCTGAGGTCCACATATTTTGAATTTTTTTGAATTTCCCGGGAAGTTTGTTGGAGCCGTTTGGGCCAAGGGGAAAGGTGATGTCATGACATCATGCGTCATAATGACGCCGTTTCCCGACGCGTTATATCGAATTGGGTGTGACCTTTGATTAGCTCTGTCGCTTCGATTTCCGTGTTAATCATGGCCTGTCGTTTCGATTCTGGCGCCTCTCAACCTTATAAATAGGGGAAAGTTTGTCAATTTTGAAACCTTTTTCCCAACTCTCGTTTCTTTAAGCAGTAGCCTCTCCATTGTTTTCTTTGTAGAACTCTTTGAACCTTTTTGTTTCAGCGATTCTCATTATTCTTCACTCCTTCTTGCTTGTTAATCTCCTTCCTTTATTTGAACTATGTATAAATTACCTTTTGAGACTAGGGAGGGGAGCCGCGTTGCCCCCCTTGGCAATGGTGTTCCATTCTCGTGGGGAGTGTTTCTACCGCCGTTGAGGATGAAACTTTCCTGTCGGTGGAGGAAATAGTGCCACGCAACCCTGACTCCAGATCCGACTTTACCAAAGCCCCTGAGGCCGTACCTGGTGATTTCCGATCAGTGATGATGGTAAAGGAGTTGGCGGAGTTTAAGGCCAAATTCAGCCTTGCCGCTCATGTCGAGTTGATTCCCGCTGTGGGAAATTCGGCCTGTGCCCTCTACGCTTACCCTTTCCAAGTCAGCTATTCCCTTCCTCTCCTACCGTTGGTCGAGGACTTCTGTCGTTACTACGGCGTTTGCCCAGCTCAGCTTGCGCCGCATGTTTATAAACTTATAAAGATGCTTACCAAATTTGCCTAGCTAGCCGGGGTCGAGTTGACACTTCAACACTTAACACATCTGTTCGCCCCTAGCTTTTATAGGGGAACAATGTTGAATCTTTGCCATCGAGGGGGCAAGTGCTTGGTGGTGAAGATGGACGACAAAGCCAACCGTCAATTCTAGTTCAACTTCTTTTTTGTCAGAACCGAGGACGTTGTGGCTAATGTCCGACGGTTTCCTCGAGGCTTGGAGTTATGCTCGTATGTACCTAATTTCCCTGCTTATAGGTATCTGATTTTTCTCATGTGCTTGGTCATGGGTTTTGACCTCTTGTTTCCTTCTCATGCAGCCAAGACCTCACCTCCTCCTTCGGTCGCTCACATTTCTGACTGGGTCGATCGGCTCCTCCCTTACATCGTAGGGATTCATGAATGGCCAAGTTTTTTCAAGAAGTTTGGGCTTGCTCTCCCTTCGACTGGCAAGTTCCTTTTGACATCGGCGTCTTAGCTCTTTTTTTTTTGTTTACCTTTGCTGACCTTTTCTTTTCCTTGTGTTTTCTTAGCTTCGGCCAGGGGGTCTTCGAGGAGGTCGAGAGCCCCGCGCTCTCGTTTCGGAAGAGGAAAACTACTACGTCCTCGGCTCCCGCCCCCAGTCCCTCCTGTTGCTGCGTCCGAATTTGTCCCTCCTCGGCGTGGAGACTTTGGCCGTGGAGACCTCGGCTTCTCCCTTATATACTCTCATAGACGAGGACGATGAACCTTTGCCCGATAGAGATTTGATGCCTCGTAAGAGGAGGGTTGTGGATGTCGGGGGAGAGAGGTCGGCGGCCGCCGATGTAGGAGATTGTGGTTGTCCTGCGGAAAACGGCAACAGTGCATATCGGGGAGAGCCCAGAGGCTAGTCCCGAGGCCACTTGTTTGGAGGATACGAAGATAGACCTGTGGGGGATGCAGTCGAAGGCGTGGTGGGCAGTGACGACCTTATTCTTCCAAGACAGGAAGAGGCCTCGTCTTCCGGGGTTGCGACGGACATACCTTCTTCAACTGATGATAGAGGGAAAGCTGTTGCTGAGGAGGAAGTTGGATCCGATTCTGACATGGACGTAGATGAGCTGAGAATGATCGACGAGGGCCTTACTCAGTTTGAAGCAGGGTTGTGAAAAACGGTCGCTTCCTCGCTTAAAGCGAGAAGCGAAGTGAGGCGACCCTATGACCGCTTTTGCTATATGAAGCGACTCAGGTAGGCAATAGCGTGCGCTTCCCACTAAAAAGCGAGAGGCGCTGAAGCGAAGCGAGGTGACCAAAGCGAGCGCTTCTCTGTTTTAAACACCTGCCAACCTATTTAATTAAAAAAGAAAGGTGTTCTTTTATTAAAACATACGACCAACAGCAACAGAGAGAAAGAGGCGACTAGGGTTCCAAGTCTTGTACTTTTCAACTTTAACAAATATATGATTTTTCTTTTTCTTTCATTGTTTCAGCGTCCAAATAGAAGTGAAATGCTGGCGAATTTTTTTTTTCCACTTCGGTTCTTTCTCAGTCTTCTCCTCTTTGTTGAAATGCTGCCCAGTTTTTAACAGAATGGTATATTTTAATATTCAAATGGTATATTTATTTTATTTTTTTTTAAAAAATTCCGCTTCACTTCAAAACAATGAGTGCGTCGCTTCTCGCTTTAAGCGAAATGAGGGTTGTCGCTTTTTCTCGCTTCACGCTCTTCACAACACTGGCTTGAAGTGAGGTTGGAGGGGGGGTTCGAGGACTATTACGGTCCCGATGGATCGTAATCTTCTTGTGGACACCGAGAAGATTATCCCTTTCCTTTTCCCTCTTTGTTATGAGATCGAGGGTACGACCCTCAAGACTATAGATGGCAACTTCCTGTTAAACAACATTGCTGGGCTCGAGATATCTATGTGAAATTGAAGGACAAGTACTTCAGGTGCCTTGAGAAGTATCGGGAGCTTAGATGTCGATTTCGTGAAGGCGACGGTGTGCACCAATTGGGGGAGGACTTGAAGGCCATAGACGAGGAGCTGGTGCGGATGGTGGGGAAATGTAGTGTCCTGGAGGGGACGTTGAGGAGCAAAGAGGAAGAGCTTGAGCTTAGCAAGGGGGTCGAAGTCCAGTGCAGTGATCTCCAAGCTCAGGTAGTCATGTTGCGCGGCCAGCTCGAGGAATGTCAATTTAGGACGGAAGCTCTTAGTGGCGAGGTCACTGAGAAGCTAGGGGAGCTAGAGAAGGCGGAGTCTGCGCGGTCGAAGGCTTTGAGGAAGACGAAATCCCTTGAGGTGGTGATTCGGGCTCTCCGTTCCGAGCGAGAAAATGATTTAACGACGGCCAGGCTCAAAGAAGAACGACTTGATGAAAGGATTGGGGAATTGGAGAGAGGTTTCTGGCCTCTACGATCAAGTTGTTGCTTTGGAGGCCGAGAATGTCCAATTACTGGCACAACCGTCCTCTTCCCGGACTTCAGATTTTCCAAATGCTCCTCTGAAGTTATATGAGGAATGGATTCATGCCGAGGCCTAGTTAGATGTCTTTCGAGATTTGCATGCGACGAGATCCGTTTCTGAGACTGCCTTCAAAGATGTTCATGTTAAGGCTCGTGAGGCTCGAGTCGCTTGTGGCTATGATTTCGCTACGCTCGAGGCCGGTGAGGACAAGGGGGACGAGGGTGTAGACCGGCTCGAGGAGAATGCATGGTATGATACCGCATATCTAAGGGCGAAGGTGGCGATGGCGAGGATATTGATGGTCAGGGTGGCGACGTTGTTGAGGATCAAGTTGGCGAGGGCACTGATGGTCGTGACGGCGGCGACCAGTAGTTTTATTTTGATCTTTTTGTGTATTTTTGTTGGCGTCTTCACGAGCCTCTGTAAACAGTTGTGAAATATCAAAGTTGTTCCTTGCATCTTTTTCCCTTGTGTTTTTTTTGTACTCGTATGTTTTTTGCCTGGATTGTTTGCTTGTTTCGCTTTTGTCCTTCTTGTTGTTAGTCTTTTAGCTGGCCGTGGCCTTGGAGTCGGCTATTCGTAGATTGTGTGCGTTTTTTTTCTTTTCTTCTCTTTTTTTGTGTGTTGAGATGTGGCCGAGGGTCGATAGGTGTTTGTTCGGGCGAGGTCGAATCTAACCTTTTGTTAGATTGCGGCTGAGGGCCGGTAGGTGTTTGTTTGATTGTAATCGAAAGTAACCTTTCGTTAGATCGCGGCCGAGGGCCGGTGGGTGTTTGTTCGAGCAGGGTCGAACATAACCTTTCATTAAATCCTGGCCGAATGCCGGTAGGTGTTTGTTCGAGCGGGATCGAATCATAACCTTTCATTAAATCGCAGCCGAGGGCCGGTACGTGTTTGTTCGAGCGGGGTCAAACATAACCTTTCATTAAATCGCGGCCGAGGGCCGGTAGGTGTTTGTTCGAGCGTGATCGAACATAACCTTAACACGAAAAGGTGTGCGGGCTGGGCGGTTACGAACTTATCGGCCATTGTTTTCGAAAGTTTCTATGGAGCGGGCTGGTAGCTGCGAATACCGTGTTAATGTCTCTCCCGTGAGGGTTTCGTCAAACTTCTTTAGCAAAATGGAGGATACTTGTTCCTTGGCAAGGTCGTTGCCTTTCACGGCGGTGACGTAGTGTCATATGATCTTCAAGATCGGTCGTTCCGTCGTATATCCTGAGGTAGGGCGGCATTTTGAAGGTCTTTGGTATGGCATGCGGGGTTGCATCATCGCTGTACGGCTGCTCTACGAACCTGCCGGCGTCTCTTTTCGGCAACAGCTTAGGAGCGCTCGGTATCTTGTCAACTCGTTCTTGGTGTTCTTTTATCTGGTCTTGGAGCGCCTTGTTTTCATTCTTCATTTCTTCCATCCTTTTTAGAATGACAGCGAGGGTGTTGTCACCCGCACTATCAGTAACATTGTGAGTTATACCTGTCGTTGGAGGGAGGGGTCGGTTGTACTGCTCGTTTGTTTGTTTTATCGTGCGAGCCCTTGCGGTTTCTGCAGTCATGCCTGGAGCGGGTTTGTTGAGTATGCTTGCTAGCGTGTCGTTCAGCCATGCCTCAGGGAGTTTTTTCACAGCTGGGGGCGTACCTTCCTCCGTAGACATGGAGGCCCCTTTTCCGTTGGGTTTTATTATGATGCAGTGTAGGGGTGGTGATCTCTTTCGCCTAGGGGACGCGTCGGGCGTCATGTCTTCACCTGCTATTTCACAGCTTTCGTTGATGACATTCATGAGATTGGTTGGGAAGTCACTTGTTATTTTTGTCCTTTCTCCTTGGCTACCTGCCATGTAGGGTTTTGTATACACAAAGAAAGGAGATCTCGGGGTTTTTTGACGTTAGTGACTTGCGCTAATTGTAGATCTAGAGGAAACTAAAAATTTAACTAAGAAATCCCCACAGACGGCGCCAAATTGTTTGACCAAAAAATATAGATCTTGGTTCAAATAATTAAATTATATAAATGAAGGTTAATCTTAGCTAACGATAATATCCCTAAGATGAGTTCTTAAAAAAGCAACAAACACTGTGCGGATATAGTGGACAATGGCGATAGCATGCAATAAATATTCCGGAAATCAAAGACAATAGTGTAGCATTCAATATCAATGAATAGCAATAATTGACATTTAAGTAAATAGAATGAATGAGTCACCCAAGAAAGGATGGAATCAGTGAATGTTCTTTCTGACAATGATGAATGATGGACAACCCCTTGAATATTTGAGTTATTTTCGGATCTGGTGGAAAATTGTAGACAAGAATCTCAGTGAAAAGGTAATGTTTGTATGTTAGCAATGAGATCCGATTCTCTTTCTCAATTCAAAGTGTATTTTTTACAAAATGAATATCACATGTCTCCTATCATTATGTCTTTCTATTTATAGGGAACATGTTCCTAAAAGGAAAACCTTTATAGTACAAATGTAGAGAATATCCACTAGAATATTCTCTTTAATGTCCTATCTTGAAAACTAGCCGTTATAGTCAAGAGTCCTCGACCTCGGCCCTGGTCCTTGTTGATTCCTCGACTACGGCCTTTGCTGATAATTAGATTACTTCGGCACGCGGTGTCCCAAGAATGCTTTACTAGCACCGTTTTTGACTTAAGATGGATTTTGACCCATACATTAGTGCGCGTCTATTGCTGGTTGAAAAATCATCAGCTCATTTTATATGAGTGATGATTGTACACAGAGTTAAGATGTTAAATTAACGTATATTCTATTTTAGTACGAATGGAAGATGGTATGAAAATAATTGTCGAAATGTTAATTTGATAAAGAGGATATCGCATCAAACTTAAAGTTAAAGGTGTATTGAAATGGAATGAGGTCACGCATTTTGAGACGTTCCAAAATGCAAAGTGAGATATAAATTGGGATTGGGAGGGAGTATATATTTTTAAAATTTTGGGCATCAGATGCTAAGAACTTTCTAGGAGAAGTCTTTTGGAGCTGGTATGGGAAGAAGACTTCAAAACAACTGCTGAAAGCATCATAATTCCGGTCGGCATTGGAAGGAAGGAAAGGAATCTCAAATGTTTGAAAAAAAAACTTAAGCTCTTTGTCAGACTACCTTAGCTTTTTGTAGATCGTGTTCATGAACTTTTGATTTCATTGTCTCCCTGCAGGGGTAAGCCTGACTTGTTCATAACTTACAGCAGTTCCTTAGTGCTAAAGTTGTGAATACAAAGTTATCTTTCTTAAAAGACAAGGTGTAGAGAGTCGCCAAGATTGCGCCCCCCCCTCTTCTGCCAATATGTTGCAGATTACTCTTCGAGATGAATGCCAAACAATTTATGAAATAACAATAAGAGTAGCATGGATCCAAGATCAAATTGTAAAGCTTAATGAGCGTGTGCCACAAACAGAAATGAGCATCGGCTGCTCATGTGCATTTAGTGAACCTGGTACGAGGTTGATGCTTGATCTTCAAAAGCCCATCCCCTAGGCCTTCTACGGTCCTTTAACAATGTAGGCTAATGGTCAATGAAGTAGGTGCAGACCTTAGAGAGCAGGGTTCAAATGTCAGTAGAGACAAAATACTAGGTGAAATTCTTCTCATCTGCCTAAGCCTTGATGGGTAGAGTTACCCGGTTCCTTTGTTGGTGGCAAATGCGGATCCAGGATTTTGGCAGGATGAATGCACTATTAAGAAGAGGTGGATCCAGAATATAAATTTTACGGGTTCAACCTTTAGTTCTTACGATCGCGTACCCATTGCACTTTTGGAATTATAAGTTCAAATTTTTATTTTTTTAAATAGTAATTTTCTTACATCTATATCTATTTTCCATGTTGAAAATATTGAGATAAGTTGAACCCATTGACTATATGCTACATCATACACTGCTACTAGTTTTAATATACACATTTTGTTTAATCATATAAGATTTTACAGCAACAAAAGAAGAGTAGGAATTTCAATGTGTGAAAATTTTGAAAGAATTAACCAAACAAAAAAAGAAATAAAAAGAAAAAGTACTTACTTAATACGCAAAAAATAACACCAAATACGCCCATCTCCCATGGGCGTCTACTTCTAGAAAAAAAAGGAAAAAATAACAAGATTGACATAAGATTTGTACGCACAACCTCACTTAGAGAGGTACACTCGGTAACCATCACATCATATAATACTTTGAGCATGGGTGCGCACACATATATTTAAATATTTTTTGAAAAAATATAACATTACTCTACATGATTTAGGGCGGGGAACATGGGTTCATGTGCCCCGTGGAACCCCCTAGATACGCCCCTGGTTGGTGGAAGGTAACATTTACTTGGTGGAATAGTCAAGATGCGGACACCACCATTTGTTAAAAATAAAGAAAGGAGAGATTGGTGATAAGATTCTGCACTCCTTCAAACTATAGAAGGATGTGCTCTTTTTTGATGTATTCTATCAGTACCTTCTTGGTACCTTTTCAATAAAATCTTTACCTTTCCATTAAAAAAAAAAAAAGGGAGACCGGTGATAAGATTCATCTGGTGCAACTCAAGTTAACTGTTGAGTGCCAATGTGGCATGGAAGACATTAGAGAGATCATCCTCTTTGCTCTTGGCAATATCTTTTGGACTCAAAAACATCCATGTTCTTTTAGCCCCTGCAGAATAGGGCCGATAAAGATCATATTTGGTGAAGAATCTCCACCTCTGTTTATTTTAACGGAATGTTTGGGAACTGATTAAAAGTGGGCCACTTTGACAAACATTGTTGACTATTAGTGCTCCAAGTAAAAGAATATGGATGTTTTGAATCCAAACCCAAAGATAGTGGACAGTTTGAGGCCTTTCTCGAATCTGTTAGTCATAAGTTGTTTAGCATGCAATAATTATATCCATCTTTAGTTTTAAGATGTTTCTGCTCGCTTTGCTTTTTGGAAAATTACTGCCACCCCATGTTCGGATGCAGACTGTAACCTATGATTGGAAATTGGGGAAGGTAAGCAATAGGAAATGAGACTAGAAGGATATGAAATGGAGGAAAGTTTTTTTACTTTTCTTAGGTTTGAGTGGAAAATAAGGAAATTAAGGGGGAGATGTTTGGTTTTCTTTCCCATGAGTTTACATTTAGAGGTGCGCAAAGGAAAAAAATTTATCCTTATATTGTTTGTCCTTTTCTACTCAAACAAACAAGAGGAGGGGACATTTTCCCTTCTTTCTCTTCCTATCTGTTCTTTCCGAGAAAGTGTAAATTTCTTTCACCGTATCAAAAAATGTTAATGTCCCAATTGTCTGTTTCCCGGCCTGTCCACAGCCTTTGAAGTGGGAGCTCAAGCAGAAGCCTGGACTCAGTCCTCCACGTGGTGGGTTCAATCTTGATGATCCTAACCAACAAATAGTTGCTGAGGACATATTTGATGAGTACGGAGGTAACATCTTCTTCCCATGGCCAGTGGTACCTCAGGTTAAATTCTTTTATAGTGTTTTATGTATATTAAATGGTAATGCCCTGTTTGATGTGCAGGATTTCTTACTGGGGATAATGTACCTGATTTGCTGGCCAGCTTATCAAGTAAACCAAAGAAGAAAAAGAAGTCCAGTAAAAGCGAGAACAGAAAGCGGTCTTCACCAGCTAGACCAGATTTACGTGATCATGAAGAAATTACTTCATCTTCGAATGATGATGATAGAGGAAGAACACCAAAGAAGAAAAAGCATAAGAAGAAGTCTCGAAAGCGTTCTGTGTCTTCAGAGGACTCTGATAGGCATCGGAAATGGAGTAGTAACAGACAGAGACATTCACTGTCAACTAGCGGAAAGCATTCTGAGTCAAGTTCAGAGGACGACGATAATGACAGGCATCGGAAAAGGAGTAACAGAAAACACAAACAGAGACATTCACTGTCAACTAGCGGAAAGCATTCAGAGTCAAGTTCAGAGGACGACGATAATGACATGCATCGGAAAAGGAGTAACAGACAACACAGACAGAGACATTCACTGTCAACTAGCGGAAAGCATTCAGAGTCAAGTTCAGAGAACGACGATAATGACAGGCATCGGAAAAGGAGTAACAGGCAACACCGACAGAGACATTCACTGTCAACTAGGGGAAAGCATTCAGAGTCAAGTTCAGAGGACGACGATAATGACAGGCATCGAAAAAGGAGTAACAGACAACACAAGAAGAAGAATCATAATGAGTCAAGTAGGGGAAAGCATTCTGAATCAAGTTCAGAGGACGATAATAATAACAGGCATCGGAAAAGGAATAACAGACACAGACATTCACGGTCAAGTTCACCTGTGCCTGAAGATAAGGAACACAGGAAGAAACAGTATTCTGAGTCAAGTAGGGGAAAGCATTCTGAGTCAAGTTCAGAGGACGATGATAATGACCGGCATCGGAAAAGGAGTAACAGACACAGACGTTCACGGTCAAGTTCACCTGAGCCTGAAGATAAGGAACGCAGGAAGAAGAATCGTCACTACCGTCATCATCACAGTCGGCACAATCATTCTGATTATTCATGACAATGAAGTTATATCATCTAGCTGTTGCCTCCTATAGAAGAGCTCCAAAACCTACTAGTGATGCAAAAGCAGTAAAAGGAAAAATGGTGAGCCACGTTAAACCTACAGTGTTTGTATGATTGTGAGTAGTAGACTGAATTTCTGGTTGAAAATATCATACTGTTGTTTTCTTTAAAGCTTTCTGCCTTTGCTAGTTTCCTGCAGGTTCTTGGAGACCAATACTTGGATTAAATTGATTCTAGTTTAGAGGGCTGGCCTCCGTTAGAATTCTCACGCTGTTTAGTTAAAAATATGGATTATTATGTTATAGGATTATTTTAAAGATACCGGATTGTTTTGGGTCTTTTCTCCAAATTTATGATAGTCTCTCAACACTTGGGTGATCTTTGTAAATTTTTGTTTTCCAAAAGCTTTTTTGCAAAACTTATCCAAATATTTTACGGATGAAGACAGGGTATTTTTGGAAATAGAGATTTTCAAAAGCTTCTTTCACTTGTAAAACATTCACGAATGCATTTTTATCATCTTCTGTGGAACGGGCTTAGGATTCTCACCAAGAAAAACAAGTATTTCAATACAGAACATGTATGCGAGAAACATTATTAAAATTTGAAAAGTGAGAGTAACACATTGATTTTTTTTATTTCGGTAAAGAAGTTTCGGAAAAAATTAGTCCGGCGTCATATTTTAAAGCATGCTATTTCAGCTGGTACGTCGGCGAAAATCCTAACCGAACCCAGCGCTTCAACTAAGTACTGCGAAGTGAAGTTACCGTCCGGTGTGAAGAAATTGATTGACGTTAAATGTAGGGCTACGATTGGGCAAGTATCGAACCCGGAACACGGGACGAAGAAGTTGAGGAAGGCGGGACATGCCAGGTGGCTAGGACGGAGACCGACAGTTCGAGGTGTGGCGATGAACCCGGTGGATCATCCACATGGGGGTGGTGAAGGGAGGAGTAAGAGTAGTGGAAGTCATGGCAGGGTTTCGTTGACTCCTTGGGGTAAACATACTAAATCTGGGTATAAAACTGGGCCTCTTAAGAGAAAAAAGTAGGTCTCTTTTGGGTAATTTGATGGATATTTGTTTGTTTAAGATTATTATGTTTTTGGATGAAGTTTATGGAGAGATAATAATATTAGCAAATCAAGTTTGAAACTTGTTTATCAAAGAGCCGATTTGAGCATTATAGGTTCGAGTTCATTATTCTACCACAACATATTTGATTTACTACATTCCAACTATATTATTTGTACTTATTTAGTGCACTTTTTAACACATACCAGGTCTGAGCCAAAGTAGGTTAGATGATTGCATTTTTTAAGACTCTAAACTCGGTTAGATGATTGCATTTCATTTGCTTTATGTTTTCTTTCTCCATACCAGTATTATAGTATAGTTCTTATTTTCTTAAATGTGGAGTATAACTTGGATATCGTTGATTCTTGCTCTGCATTTGTGGAAGCAAAGGTATGGTGATATCTTTCCCTATTATCGTCTATTCTGTCTTAGGCATGCGCACAGGAATGTATTATTATTTCTAATGTTGCTTTTCCTTTCCATAGCCTCTGATAGTGAAGTTTTTGTGTAAGTTGCACGCTTATTGTTTCCAACATAATTTTGAGTTTCTTGAGTAGTTAATGAGTTGATGATGGGACAATCTGTCATATCATATTTATGCTTTTCCTGCAATAAATTGAGTTTTGTTTTTTCTCTGAGTTTTTCTTGGTATAGTCTTACCTCGTCTTCTTGTATTTCCCTGATNAGAGATAATAATATTAGCAAATCAAGTTTGAAACTTGTTTATCAAAGAGCCGTATCCAGGATTTGAGCATTATAGGTCCGAGTTCATAATTCTACCACAAATTATTTGATTTACTACATTCGAACTATATTATTTGTACTTATTTAGTGCACTTTTTAACACATACCGGATCTGAGCCAAAATAGGTTAGATGATTGCATTTTTTAAGACTCTAAACTCGGTTAGATGATTGCAGTTCATTTGCTTTATGTTTTCTTTCTCCATGCCAGTATTATAGTATAGTTCTTATTTTCTTAAATGTGGAGTATACATGGATATCGTTGATTCTTGCTCTGCATTTGTGGAAGCAAAGGTATGGTGATATCTTTCCCTATTATCGTCTATTCTGTCTTAGGCATGCGCGCAGGAATGTATTATTATTTCTGATGTTGCTTTTTCCTTTCCATAGCCTCTGATAATGAAGTTTTTGTGTAAGTTGCACGCTTATTGTTTCCAACATAATTTTGAGTTTCTTGAGTAGTTAATGAGTTGATGGTGGGACAATCTGTCATATCATATTTATGCTTTTCCTGCAATAAATTGAGTTTTGTTTTTTCTCTGAGTTTCTCTTGGTATAGTCTTACCTCGTCTTCTTGTATTTCCCTGATGTTTTACATAAATTACTTTTTGATTCCATTCCTCAACTAGATTGGGTAATTGAGCCGTACCTGTTGTTTCTGTTGTTGTACTTTTTGCTTCCATTAAGATGATCTTGCTCAGAAAGTCGAGGCTTTCTTACATGCTGTGTTGTGGTCTTTGAAGAACTGAATTTGTTTAGGTTTGGGAGGTGCAGCGAGAAGAAATTGAATTTGTTCTAGCTATAACTTTTAGTTCCAAGTTAACTATGAGTTCAAGGACAACCGCAAGCGGCTGTTCTTGGCGTATAGTGCTGGCTTGTTACGATAAGTCCATGTGCAGACATACTTAGTGCTAAATAAATTATGTATACTTGCGATAAGATTGAGTCCACTTTGTACATTTGTTGAGCAGACCACTCAAACATTTTAGAAAAGGAGAATAAGGTACCTAAGGTGTAACTTAGTGGTCAATGAAGTTAGTGTAAACCTTGGAGACCAGGGTTCAAATCCCTACTAGACATTAAACATTAGATGATTACTTCTCATCTGTCTAAGCTAGTGGATAGAGTTATTCGATACCTGTGTGGGTGGGAGATAGCAGGTTTAGAAGAAAAACAATGCTGGGGCAAGATCAACCATACCTATCAGAATAATTGTTGAGTCATTGAACTGTGATCAACAACCTTCCTCAAATTCAAGTTGACATTTTGAGGTTGAGGGAGGATGTTGATCAATATTTGATGTGCAAGCTCAAGATATAGATCGAAGGCCCAAGAGCTTGACCAAAAATTCTAAACATTTAGTGACTGCGCCAGTTGATTCTATTGGCTCTGATATTTACTCCAGATTAAGTATTCTCTTTTCTTTAGTTGTAACAGGCCATCAAACTGTCTAATTAACTTGCTAAGCTTTAGGCCAACAGTGTTTAGAAAAGCGATCGCTTCGTCGCTTTAAGCGCGAAGCGACGCGACGCGACTCAGTGTCGCTTCTAGCTGCCTGAGGCGACTCGACCGAGGGAAGCGCACGCTTCAACGGAGGAAGCGACGAAG
The DNA here is from genome assembly GCA_000715115.1 of Nicotiana otophora. NCBI lineage: Eukaryota > Viridiplantae > Streptophyta > Magnoliopsida > Solanales > Solanaceae > Nicotiana > Nicotiana otophora. The sequence continues at coordinate 279,224 of AWOL01S0014224.1, forward strand.
CGACGAAGCGAGCAAAGCGACGAAGCGATCGCTTTTGTTAAAAAAGCGACACTGAGTCTGTTTTTTTAAAAAGATGGCCCTTTTTTAAAAAGAGGGCCCTTTTTTAAAAAGAGGGCCCTTTTTTAAAAGAAAAAAACTTTGGGTCTGTTTTTTTTATACAAAACAGACCCTAAATTGAAAAATTGGTCATTTCTTCTTCTCTCTTCTACGATCAAGGTCGACCAAAGCCTAGGGTTCTTCATCAACATTTCTGACCAGTCCAGGTAATTTTCTTCTTCTCCTTTCTTCTTCTCTTTTTTTTCTTTCTTCTTTCTTTCTTCTTCTTGGTCCCGTCAGAATCTGTTTTTTTTCTTTCTTTTTCCTTCTTTCTTCCTTCTTCTTTTTCGTTTATCTCTGAGACTCTGACAGTCCAGTACTCCAGTTTGCACTGTTCAGACTTCAGCGACTTCTTCTTCCCTTTATCTCTAACCCATTTTGTTTTTTCCCCCTTTTATTCTTCTTATTTATTACTTTTAATATGTATTTTAGTATATGTTATATTTTTCAGTTTATTTGATTTTTTTAATGTATATTTCAGCATATAAAATTAATTATTATTTATATATGTTATATTTTTCAGTTTATTTGATTAATTTTATATGTATTTCAGTTTAGAAAATTAATTATTATATATATGTTATATTTTAGTTTATTTGATTTTTTAATGTATATTTCAGTATATAAAGTTAATTATTATTTATATATGTTATATTTTTCAGTTTATTTGATTAATTTTATATGTATTTCACTTTAGAAAAT
>AWOL01S0014224.1:280340-291741 GCA_000715115.1 Nicotiana otophora
TTTTTTTTTTCACTTCTATAGTTGAGTGGTGGGACCAATATGGTGTAGAGACTCCGAATTTACAGACTTTCGCCATCAGAGTTCTAAGTTTAACTTGTAGCTCATCCGGATGTGAAAGGAACTGGAGCGTTTTTGAACACGTGAGAAATAAAAAGAATTATTTCGTGTTTTGAGATAAAGTAAATTATATCTCAATTGTCCCAACTCCTACTAATTAGTTGACACATCTTGTTTGCAGATTCATACAAAGAAGAGGAATCGACTAACCTTGAAGCGCCTCCATAATCTAGTGTTCATAAAATACAATAGAGCATTGAGGCGTCGCTACAACCACCGCAATCTAATTGATCCAATTCTTTTGGACAATATTGATGAGGCTAATGAGTGGCTAACCGGAGTCCCCGAAAATTGTGAAGATGAAGAAGTATTTGAAGGCGATTCTAATTTCACTTGGGGTGATGTTGCGGTTGCTAGTGGAGTTGGGGAGAATCCTTATGGTTTAAGGGGGAATACTTCAAGTTCAAGCTCGATTAGGAAGGGAAAAAGTGTGGCTACCACAAGTCGATCCCTATCCCTAATTGATGAAGATGAAAGTGATCATGAAGAGGAAGAGGAGGGGGAGGAGGAAGATGACGAGCAATATGAAGATAATAGAGGAATTCAAGATTTTGACAATCTTGAAGAAGAACAAGAAGAGTAGAAGAATAAGAGGTTGATTCTAGTAATTTAGTAGCTTTGATTTTGACAATTTGAACTTTTTGATTATTTATAATTTTATATTGTGTCTTTGCAAGGTTTACATTATGTTTTTTAAGAATTGCGCTTCACTTTAATAAAGCGTGCGCTTCGCTTTGCGCTTCGCTTTTGAAGCGAGGCGAGCCCTTGTCGCTTTTTTGCGCTTCTCGCTCTTAAAAACGCTGAGGCCAAGTGCTATTTGGACGTATTGGTGCACTATCAAGAGACTGGAGATCTTACTGAACTGTTTCAATTAGAAATGATAATATGAGGAATGTACCCTGTATAGTTACTGGGAGGGGAGGGTGTACGAGCGGTCTTTTTTCAATTTAAAGAGGATTAAGACACTAACTCTTTGCTCTGCATTGCAATACAATGAGTTTTTCCCCCCCTCAGCAGCCTCTATTTTCTGCTAATTTTTCAAAATGTTTACATTTTTTTCAGTATCCAAATTATCAGTGCTTCAAAGCTGCTCACCTTTTGCAAGGTGCAGGAGGTTCTTGTTTCTACTCAATATTTTCTTTTTCAAATTTCTGCGTGGAGTTCTTCAAACTTATTCATGATACACTGCAGCGCAGCCAGTTCAAACAGAACACAACAGGCACTTATAACATAATATTCCATAATGATCTTAAGGTATTTTTGTTTTCTTAAATGACAAGGCTAAATTTCTCACTTCTGCTATGGTAACGCCCTGTCTAACATTTTCTTGAAAGCAACATCGCATAATCTAACATTTGAACTCTTAAGAGTAAATTATCTGCTTGTATATACATTTAATTTCGAAGGATTACGAAGGGAAAATGGATGTAATCCATGTTCGTGAATGAGAGTTTCTTTATTACATGTTTTTTGCAAAGAGAGCATATATATTGAGTTGAAGTCAGGAAAAGGGCTTGTTTATAAAAATAGATACACATCGTATCTTATTGTTGCGAGACTTGACTTCCCCACAACTTCATGACTTACTAAATTAACAACCCAAAAAAAGAAAAACGAAGACAGTAAATTTGTATAGAACCTTCGTTTTCCTATTCTTGCAACTAAACGGTCCTAAAAGGCTAAAAGCATATGCAATCCTTTGGATTGATGCAATAGGAAGTGATGTATTTCACACCCCTTCGTGGTTCTAAGGATGGAGTAAAATAGACGCTTTCAGTTGTTACATTTCATGTATCTTCTGCTAGAAACTTGTAGCATGGACAGACTCAGAGGCTACAAGGATGTAGTGATTGAATCAGACTCAAAGTCTGATTAATGCTATAAACAGACAGTTGTTTATTCCTAGGCAATTCAACCAACTAGTTAAGTAGATTGTATGCTGAAGAATATAGGCAACTATAGTTTCAAAGTTGCTGCTATATAGAGGCTAATGGGCCGGCTGATTTACTTGTCAATTGAAACTTGCATGTGAAAACCTCTACTTTTCTTACCGAGAAAGGTGAAATCCTCAATGAAGAAAGACAAGCTAGAAAGAAATTTTTTGATGTATAGTCTTGTTACTACATGGTATGTCTAACTTGTCCTTTTTGTCTTATATCCTTCCCAAGTGTATTATAAGGCATCCCAATATGAATTTTGCCCAAGGGAATGCCCCAAACTAGTAATTGCTCAGGATAAGGACATTAGTTGTCCCAATCCTCAATGTATTTACATTTTGGATTCCAATATATAGATTGAGGTCCAGTCTAAAACTCTCACCATATTGGTGATTTTCTAACCAAAAAAAATAAAAATTGAATGCATTACATGAAGGATGTGAAAAAGTGTACTATTATCTCTACAATATTGAGTCAAATTAATATCTATGGTGAATCTCCCCGATAAATAATTAAACATTATAGTTGGAACGCCAAATCTCTATGAAATACAACTCTTTTGATCATTTTCTAGCAAAGGCAAAATACATCGACAACCCCTTAGATTTGTCTACAGTTTTCACTTAAATACTTTATATCAAGTTTGTTCTATTCGAACACTTTAACCAGGCTTTTACTGTGTCATTCAGACACAAAAAGCTGACATGGCCAAGGCAAGTGTTACTCACATTTGTCAAGCGCGTGAAGTAGTCCCGATAACGAACTCTTCATACTTCTTGCTGGAAAATGTAATTTTTGCTGGTTTGATATCAAATCCAAGTTTTGCTATCAATTAAAATGTTGGAGCTGATTTAGTTTCCAATTTCACGGGCTATTGAATTCGCTTCGAACGAGTGAAGGTGAATCGAAGTGTTCCTGGTGATTTTACAGCTCGTTGACTGGTGGTATTATTTGATTTCGTCATCGATGGATTGAAGCATCTTCGTGGAATCATTCCTGGTATTATTGACTATTTCATAAACTGTAAGTAACCATTTTACTGTTGGAAATGTCAGCTCCGACAAAGCTTCAATTGGCCGGAAATGGAGTTCCGACGGTCCAAATCGAAAAAACCCAATGCGAAAAGCTTTTCTACTGTCATGGCGAATGTGTCTAAGCTTTCTCCCACTTACTTCATCCAGTCAAACTCCATGATAATGCAAAAAGAAATTTCAGCTGTTCCGAGCATACAAGATATTCGACAAAATGACACAGTGAATTCCCACCGGTTATATAGCAACAAATTGGTGTTAAAGCACTTCTGAACTCATCTAAAGTCCCTACTGATGTTGGATTGCAAGCAGATTCTCAGACAAGTGCTGATCATAATCTTTCTTCTTTATAGCTTCAGCTGGTCGGTAATCGTGGTGAGACGACACAACATGCCCAACCTTAACTCAGAAAATTAGCGAAAACACTAATTTGATCGATTTTGCAGTTGTAAAATTTGCTACCTGAGTTTGCTTCTGTCCAAGATATTTTCAGTTCTTCACATCACAAGAAGCAAAAATTTGAGAGCCCGGTGCTCTTTTCGATATTGCACTGATAGCCTTCTTCAATCGAGCAAACTAGGAGAAATTTGAAAAAGATTTAAAAAAAAAAAAAGGGAGACCTCCTAGCAAATCTGGATGTGGAAAGCCAACTGAGATGGAGAAAGAAATAGGTCAAATACATGCGTAGCCCTTAAACTTGACACTAATTTCCACCTAAACATTCTAACTAAGGTTTGTTCCATTTAGACACTCTAACCTTATTTAATCTGTACCAACCAAACCCCTCATGACTAACCACTACAAAAACTATAACACGTGAACTTTACACGCCTGACAAAAAAGAACGACTAAAAAACGCCATGTGACTTTTAACTTTGGCTAATCCCAAAAATAAAGTTTTTCAGCAAATAACTTTTAACTTTCTTCTTCCATACAACTCACTCCCACCTCAAACAATAGTTTAGATATCGTTTGCAAATTCCCACTCTGTCTTATTCTATAACGCCTCCCCGCTCCCCCTTTACATTGCTGTTGTCTCATCAACGTAGCCCCTACTCACAATTTTCAGATACCCATAAAGAAGAAGAAAGCTTTAAACTTTGTAAAGGCCAATTTTATTTGTGAGTTAAATTTTGTTTGAATTTATCCGAAGTTGATGTGTTTTTTGTTCTTCCCAAATGAAAGAAAGAAGAGGTGGAAGTTTTCAGCCGTACTTCTTCTATTTTTCTTGTTTTTTGTTGATAATTTTATATATATATATATATATATATATATATGATATGATACGTGTCGCCATCGACCACCACATTTGGCACCCAACTCCATTGCAATCACAACCGAACAACCACCTTACTACCTTCAAATCGTTCATGATTGGATTTGACAAGTCTTTAATGAGTTTAGCTGGGCCTCTCTAACCAAAGACATGAATGAATGAAATAGATACAGGTGTTATTCTGGTGTTGTCTTTATGGAGATGATAGTGGATGGTGATTTTTTTTATTGTGAAATTTTCGGCTGATTATGTCTGAAGCGGGTGGAGCAAAAAATATAATTCTTTTAGCATTTCACGCGCCCAAGAGAAGTGTAAATTACACAATATGCCACATCATCGCTATGCGTTTAATAGACACATACGTGTTGGAGTTTAAGTGTCTAAATAGAACAAACCTTAGTTAAAGTGTTTAAGTGGAAATTGGGGTCAAGTTTAAAGGGTGTATATGTATTTGGCCAAAGAAATGTGAACGTTTGACTAGAATAGAAGAAGAACTCGACCATAACCTTTTTCTAATGGTTCTTGTTTATCTTTTAGTTTTTTTTCCCCTATTTTTTAAAACTTTTTTTGTTTTAGTTAAATTCACATGTTTACGTTTTATTTATTACCATGACATGTGAATTACACACAATTTTTGTGTTTTGCTGCCTATCAATTTTGTATCTAAATAACATAATAAAGACCTGATTAAAGTATTTAAATAGAACAAACTTGAGATAGAATATTTAATTACAAATATAACTCTTTTGTTCGTTTCACCGTCTATAACTTGTGCTTGACAATTATTTTGTCGCAAGATGAACTCTTCATGTCATAAATGATTTTGGTCATGTTTTAATCCTTTTTAGTAAAATTACAGACGTTAGCTCTTTGTTAAAAAAAATATAAAAATTCAAACATTAGTAATCTATAGAAAATCTCTTGAGAATTATGAAAGAGCCATGTCTAAAATAATTAATCATTTACGTGGTATTTGAGAGGTGGAAGAACCCAAGAAAACTACGACTTTGCCAAAAACCCTCAATTGATCTCTGTCCCTAGGGTTTTTACGAAAATCCAAAATAAATCAATGGCATCATCAACTCGGATCTTCGGAAACTGCTGTCGAGCTCTTAGTGCTGCTTCTAAGACTTCCGCAGCCACGGTGACCAAAAGCAGAGGTCGGCCCAATGGAATACTGAAGCCTCAACCAGTTTCCCCTGCTCTCGGAAAGTTCCTAGGTACTGCTGAAGCCTCCCGCACTGATGCTGTCAAAAAAGTTTGGGAATACATCAAAACTCATAATCTTCAGGTCTGTTTCCTTTTGCTCAATATCACACTTGGATGAACTTGAGATAAAGACATTATACTTCTATTTTGTGTAAATAAACATTTCTTTTTCAACCACTGAAGTTCAATCAGTCTTTCAACAATGCCTCTCTCCCAAATTTTGCCTAAGACAAGGTCAAATGTGGAATTTAGTGCTTGTGTACTTGTTTTGCTAATATTTTTGTCTTACTTGTCTTTGCCGAGGTAATCATGTTAGCTGTGCATCTTATAGTCTAGCTAGATAAAATGAATACTTGCAGTATTTGTGTTCAGTGGAATACTGGATTAGTTGTCCAGTAGGAATACAATTGGTTTTGGCTACTATTCTGTTATACGATGGCTGGCGTTTATTGATTCTGTGGAAGCATAGCTGATGTATAGTGCCTGCTTCTCAAATAAGTGCTACAAGGGTGTGTGCTATGCATCAGATTGGTAAAGTGTTACAAATTAGAATTCCTGAGTGTTGTAATTCTGAGATCAACCTTAGATGGCATTGAGTGGAATCACAATGAAGGCAACCATGATTATCTACAGGTCCACTTATGCTTCTAAAGTTTGTTTCTTAGTTTCTTGTGTGAGATGAAATTACTTGTTGGGAATGCCAGCATTGCCTGGACAGAGTTTTTCACCACTTTTTGAATTTGGAATCTGTACATACATCATAGCTGCATGTGACTGGGAAACTTCATATCTGCTATCCCTACCTACAGGGGCCTGCAATAGGCTGTTAGTGCAAAACAGTGCACTATGACCTTGTAGAGGGATTTTTTGTAATCGCGGCGGCTTCCATTTATGACCAGATGATTGCCATGGTTCATCAAAGTATTCACTATTTAATTGCTCCTTCCCCCGTACAAAAATAAATGAAGAAAATTATGTTTGGCATTTGCATCCAAGGGTATAGCGTAGTGGTCAATGAGGTAGATGAAAGCCATGAGAGACCAAGGTTCAAATTCTAGCAGAGACGAAAAATACTAGGTGATTTCTTTCCATTCGTCTGAGCCTTGGTTGGCAGAGTTATCCGGTACCTGTGCATGTGGGAGGTTGCAGGTATCAGGTGGAATTTGCGCAAGCTGCCCCAATCACCACCATTATAAAAAAAATATTGGCGTTTGGGAGTTGGTCTTTCTCATCTATGACTCAACTCAATCCAAGAGATTTCTGATGTGTGCAAGAAGAAATTGAGTTGGTCAATTTGATCACTGCTAACTATTTTTGTTTCCAGTTTTTCTTTTTTGGTGCAATGGTATTATTGTTTCAGCTGAAGGAAATGTTTATCACCTCCCTTTGGTTTAATTCCTGACACGGTGCTTGTAACTTTGCGATTTGCAGAATCCTGCAAACAAGCGAGAGATACATTGTGACGATCAGTTGAAGACGATATTTGATGGCAAGGACAAAGTTGGTTTTCTAGAGATTGCGAGGCTATTAACCCAGCATTTTCAGAAGGCTACTTAACTTCCAGTCAGGCGGCTACGTCTGTAAACATTAGGCACTTTGTGGATACCGAAATTTGTTGTTTACCTAGCTGGCTAGCTTTTTTTAGTTTCTAGTAGCTCTTCTGTTTTCCTTCACCCTGGTTTGAGTTGCCATGGAGGGTAGATCAGATGCTCTTTAAATCAAGTGTTTTGAAATTGAAACAAAAAGCAACAGTGTAATGGTAAAATTAACACCACCATTGTTCATCCATCCCAAAGATCCTTCCTTGTTCCTTTCACAATTTGAAGTTAAGCTAGGTATGTGGGATAAAATGCATTTGGAACAGAATTTATACTAGTTGAAATGTAAAATTCTTATTGCAGCAATATCAGTTCTCTTCATTTTGCTGATAAAAATGTTAGCCTATTCATCAGTGTTTTTGCCCTGGTTTAGCTAATTGATTTTCAGAGCCCATTAGTTTGAATAATACGGATAATAGGGGTAGGGGGTTACCCGGGTATAACACTTCTTATTAGAAGGTTCTTCATTCACGTGTCTTGGACTCGAGACCTTTTGTTAAGGGTAGAGAAAACCAAATCATCCCACCATATTTTTTAGTGATTATGCAACACAAGAATATTTTAGGGAGTCATGCATCCTAGTACTACTCATACAAGCACGCTAGCTTCGGAGTTTTGATGACATATGCCAATACATCAATGTTGACAACAAAGAGCACACAACAGTTAGTTATTACATCTTACTGAGCCTACATCTTCTAGGTTTGCAAAAATTGAGCACGGAATTACAAATTGAGTCAACATCTTGTTTTATAAAGCGTTGTGTTTAAAATTACAGTATGGAAATACAATACTTGCACTGAAAATTTAAACGGTTTTATTTGATGTTATGTTACTTGAATCGAAAGTGTTCAGTTTTCCATACCTGAAAGATCAAATATGCTCAAAATTATATTATAGGTAGGAAAATTGACTATATTATAGGTACGAAAATAGACCTAAAAAATTAGTTAAACAATCTACCCATGGAATTATATGTTCACATTTACTTAAGAAAGGCGACCTATCCCTGAAAGCTCTCTTGGAGAAAGCTCCAAATTGTGGATATGATTTGTGTTAAGGTCTTCTAATGTGGCTTTGAACGCCTAAATTTGTGGAAAATGAGTACGTTTGGTGACATTTTTCGGATTAAAAAAAAGTTGTAAGAGTGCCACATTTTAGATTTAAATGTGCAACTCAAAACAACATGCCATACTAAAAAGATTCAATAGATTATATATATACAAAAAAATTAGTTTACATAATAAATACACGACAAAAATATTCAATTGAACATCCTTTCAAACACTTGACTCCGCACAGCTCCTAATAGGCAATTTTGCCCTAAGTTGTACTTCTTAAATTAAGTGATGATGTCAGATAATTTTTAATAGGTGAATTGAAAACCTTTTCATTGAAAATAAAATGAAAACTTTTGGCGAATAGGCAAATACTGGGGGATGTGCACAGATAGCCAGTAATAACACATGTATTTACTTTTAAGCCACTGTTTTAAATGTATTTAGTCTTTAGCCACCGCTTTAATAAACTTTTACCCGCTCAGACAAAAATACCCTTATGCTATATAGGATTTCGCTGATACATACGCTCCTTATTTACGATCAGCAGCAGCTCAAACTTACGTGCAGAGAATTGTTGTGATCGTCCAAAATTGCAGAAGCTTCTCTTCCGATTTCAAACTTCCAGTCTAAGTTCAGAATTCAACTTTCTCGTCCAAAATTCACCATAAAATTACACTAAGTTCTAAAGTTTCAGATATCTCTATATGCTTTTGTGTGTTTGTGTGGATTTTTATTTCGTTACTAAAGAATAAGATGCTAGGAATTTGATTTTTTTTCTTTTCTGTATTGATAACGTTAAGGACATCGCGTCCTTAACTCTGTAATTGTTCTGTAAATATTGAGGACATAATGTTAAGGATTTGGTGTCCTTAACATGACTGTTGTTCTAAAAACTATTAAGGACAAAGTGTCCTGTGTTTTGCAACTTGTATTAACAAAGTTAAGGACACAATGTCCTTAAATTCATGACTGTTGTTCTAAATATTAAGGACATAGTGTCCTGTATTTGCAAATTATATTAATAAAGTTAAGGACACGATGTCCTTAACTTCATGACTGCTGTTCTAAATATTAAGGACACCATGTCCTTAATATTTTCACTGCACACATCAAAGTTAAGGATAGCATGTCCTTAACATTTATACTACACACATCAAAGTTAAGGACAACTTGTCCTTAAAATTTTCACTACACACATCAAAGTTAAGGACACCATGTCCTTAACTTTTACAATGCACACATCAAAGTTAAGGACACCATGTCCTTAACTTTTTCACTGCACACATCCAAATTAAGGACACCATGTCCTTAACATTTTGACTACACACATCAAAGTTAAGGACATAGTGTCCTGTTTTTGCAACTTGTACTGATAAAGTTTAGGACATGATGTCCTTAACTTCATGACTACTGTGTAAATATTAAGGACATAGTGTCCTGTTTTTGCAACTTGTACTAATAAAGTTTAGGATATGATGTCCTTAACTTCATGACTACTGTGTAAATATTAAGAACATAGTATCCTGTATTTGTAACTCATATTGATAAAGTTTAGGACATGATGTCCTTAACTTCATGACTGTTGTTCTAAATATTAAGGACATAGTGTCCTGTGTTTTGCAACTTGTATTGATAAAGTTTAGGACATCGTGTCCTTAACTTCACGATTGTTGTATAAATATGTCCTGAATTTTCCATTTTCTTGACTTGTAGGATGGATACAATATGTATTATAGTTGCTTTTAATGGTAGATGGACTGCAGACTATAAGTATCTTGATCATCAAACAAAGCTTGTTCTAGTACCTGAGGTAATTCGATTTGAAGATTTTATTAACCAGGTCTTTGAAGTTATTGAATTGGATAGAGACAAGTTTGAAGTAATGATATGGTTTGATATCAATCTGAGAACAAGCAAGGGAATGCTTGTATCCAAAGATTTAGATCTTCACACATATATAGAGTTACTAAAAAGTCATTCACTCTTCAAGGGATGTCGTTTCATTGTTGATGTTTCGGAAAGATTTTTTGGTTCTACAAGCACCTTTGAACATGTCAATACAGAAACTCAACAAGACAATTAAGACAAATGCCAACAGATAATGGAAATAGATGTGGTTGAAGCTCAACCAATAACTGAAGAGATGCTTCAAACATTTGATTCTATTCAAGTGGAAGGACAAAGCATTATAGAGATTGACAACGAACAAGGTTTGGGTATTCAAGTCTTAGAGAGTGCATCGATAATAGAAGAAGTTGCTGAAAAAATCTTTACTCAACTAACTAGATGAAGCTCAAATTAGAAACAAAAAGAATCCCCAACTACGATATTAAGAGAAAATGCTTCGTTGGATGAAATAAAAGTGGGATCAATATTTGACAAAAAGAAGAGTATAATTAATTGTTTTTTTAATATATCAATTAAAGGACATTTTGAATTCAAGGTTGTTAGATCAAGCTCAACAAGATATTCGTTGAAATGCAATGATGATAGGTGTGGGTGGTGTGTGCGTGCTTTCAGAATTAAAGATTCAACACTATTCAAGATAGTAAAGATTGAGAAAAATCACGACTGCTCAGTTAACACTATGAAAGCTGATCAAAGGCATGCAACTTCAAAGTTGATTAGTGGTTACATTATCGACAATCTTCGAAACCCAAGGTTTGAAGTTACACCAGCCTTAGTCATGGCAGAAATGTAAATATTGCATGAACTAGACATTGGGTATCACAAGGCGTGGCGTGCTATTCAACGTGCTTTAGCTTTAATAAGAGGAACTCCTGAAGAGAATTATGAATTATTGTCTTCATACTTGTATATGATGAAAAGTAAAAATCTGGAAACATACACTAACATAAAGATAGACGACAACAACAGGTAAATAATCAAAAAGAGTTTATTAGTCTGTTTTATAAACTTTAGGACATGATGTCCTTAACTTGGATGTGTGCAATGAAAATGTTAAGAACATGGTGTCCTTAACTTTGATGTGTGCAGTGAAAAAGCTAAGGATATGGTGTCCTTAATTTAGATGTGTGCAGTGAAAATGTTAAGGACATGGTGTCCTTAACTTTGATGTGTGCAGTGAAAATGTTAAGGACATGGTGTCCTTAACTTTGATGTGTGCAGTGAAAATGATAAGGACATGGTGTCCTTAACTTTGATGTGTGCA
>AWOL01S0014230.1:9996-43387 GCA_000715115.1 Nicotiana otophora
GACCCATTTTCACCTATAGGTCGTGATGGGGCCCAACACTACAGCTAGGCAAGGCCTGAGCGTGGAATTAGCAAGCCCTGAGCGTGGAATTTCCACAGTTGCAGTATTATTTGGGGGATGAGTTGGTGGTACAGTTGGCAGTCCCCTCACGAAAGCTTGGAGAGCATTATTCACGTGTTCAGCGATTAACTGTTTCAAAGCATCCTGCTCAACGGTCTGCTCATCTCCATGTTGTTCATTCGTGTGAGTAGCAGATCTTTCAGGTATTCCTTCTCGAGAAGTGCGTGGAGATACCTGAGGTGATGGAACTGGAGTTCCTTCTACCTGTTGGTTGTTGTCATTGACAGTTGACATGATTTGGTTGTGAGAGAGAAAGATTTGGAAAGTAAAAAGATTATCAGATTTTCGGCAACGGAACCAATTTGTTTAACCAAAAAATAAGATTCTCGGTCAAAGCCTATTTTTAGAAGAACTCGGGTTACTGATAACCAAGAAATTCCGTACTTTCTCAATTATATGAAAGGAAATAAACGTGACAAGGAATATGGAAATAATTGATTGAAAATAAAAGAAAGTAATTGTATTCCAGTAAGAATCAGAACGTGCCTTTACAAGTAAAATTCTCTTCCCTTATATAGGGGTTTATAAATACAACGTTTCATTCCTTTTACGTCTGAGTCATTATGAGTATTAATGACATTAAATGAACCGTTATAATTGGCGATCGTAACTGTGCATGAAGATTCTATAATAGTTCCGATTCTTCTTCCTCATTAATTGGAGGTTCGTGAATCTTCCCTTTTTATTGTCTTGATTCATTTCATCCATGTCTCTTCATTGAACAATTTAGGCTCGAGCAACTGCGTCCTTTCATCTCGTGAGTGATTTGTTCGTACCTCTTGTAACTCGTGCATCTTTTAATTATTGCACTCCAATTGTCATCTTCTTAATGATCCATGTATCATGTCCTGTCAGACACATATAATTCCACGTGTATTATTTATTTTCTACCAATACAAACCCATCAGTAAACACCCTAAAAACCAGGACAAAACCACCAATAATTATAGCTTTTATTTTTAGATTGAAAGTTGAAGAGGAAAAATACATCACATACAAAACAAATACAAATCAATAAAAAAAATTGGTACAATTTTGATACAAATATTGTATTAAGCTTGTATCAGTATTGTATCAGGTATCGTTTCATGTATTGATACAATTCAGATATAATTATAATATAATTCTGATACAGTCCTAAAATAACTCTGATATAATTATCATACAATTATGAAATTCTTATTCTTTGAGTTTCAATCTAAATTTTACCTAAAACCAATTATAAACTCAATCTGTCTCTCGTAAAATTGAGATATAAATTCCAAAGTATATTCTTAATCGTTTGCGAAAATACCCAACCCAAGCAAATTATAAATTCATAAAACCTAAATATTGATACAATTGTGATACAATTATCATATAATCGTGATACTATTTTGAAACTTCTTCTTCTTCGAGTTTCAATCCGGAATTTAATCTAAAACCAACTTTAAAGTTTAAACTTAACCAATCTCCCTCAAAATTGAGATATAAAATCCAAGGTATATTCTCAATCATTTGCTAGAACACTCAATCCAAATAAATCACAAATTTATAAAACCTGAATATTAAATTCAAAGATTCAAAACTTTTTAATGGATGTCAATGGAGAACCATTTGTTGCTACAACTTTAGCGATAATATTGATGAATGTGTGTGAAGAGGGAGAGATTTGGGTTGATTTGTATGAAAGAGAAAGAAATATTTGAAATCTTTTTGAAAATAGGATGAAAATATAATTTTAGGGGCTTTGTATAATTGATATACATGAGAGTTTTAAGGGGAAGGGGAGGGGGCCGACGTGGGAGCAGAGGCGGAGGTAGGATTTGAACCTTATGGATTCGAGATTATAATCCTTTTAAGTCACTGAGTTCTAAATTAATAATTTGTATATATTCATTGGATTTTTTTAATACAAATATAATATTTGAAAAAAAGCTATTGGGTTCGGCCGAACTCGTAACCAACCCTGTGGCTCCGCCTCTGTGTGGGAGGGGGAGCTATATCAGTTACATTCTAATTTTAAAGGGATGCACGCTCTCCTTATCAAGGTTTTGTATATCTGTATTATTATATTTTAAAAACAGAAAACTTTTAATTTAAAAGTTAAATTACTTTAATATCCTTTTATTTAGTACCTTGTTTAAGGACGCTTACAAAGAGAAAAAAAATAACGCTTGCAAAGAGACGCCAAACTTTGGGTCACTTCAATTCTCTTTTAGTCATCCCCATATTGTGAGTTTCTTTTTTCCATATATTGTTTTCTCTTTAATCTGGGCTTCGTATTTAAAATTCAATATTGTTTCCTTTGTTCTTGACGTAAGAATTTTGTTCAACTTTGTTGGTTTCTCTGTAGGAACTTAAATTTAATTCAATGTGAAAGCAAAATAATTGCAAAGACGAAATACAAGGAAGAAACAGATGGTGTTTCTGTCACGACTCATTTTCACTTATAGGTCGTGATGGCGCCCAACACTACAGCTAGGCAAGCCAACTGATAAATCAAACGTATATTGATTAAACTTTTAATCCAAGAAAATAATAAAATACCAAATTCTACTAATGTGTGTGTGCCAAGACCAAGTGTCACAAGTACACGAGCATCTAGTAGATTATACAAAACTCCAAATACTATCTAAAATGAAATAGACAGAATGTAAATATAAAAAGAGACACTGGTAGCTGCAGAACGGCTCAGAAAGGCAGCTCACCACTATGCCTCGGGATGACGTGGATATGTGATGATAGGTCCTCCACTAGTACCTGTCTCAGATCCTGCACAAAAAGTGCAGCAAGTGTAGTATGAGTACGTAAACAACGTGTACCCAGTAAGTATCAAGCCTAATCTCGAAGTGGTAGAGACGAGATGNACGTGTACCCAGTAAATATCAAGCATAATCTCGAAGTGGTAGAGACGAGATGCCCGACTTTGACACTCACTATGGGTCAATAATAATAATTCAAATACAACTATGATATTTAAATCATCATGATTTACAGAATTTAAAATAATTTATTTAATCAGCGGAAATAATCAAATTCCTTCAAATGCAACAATTCTCAATATATTAATTAAATTTCTTCAATTCAAATAATTTTCAATTTATCAATTAAATATCATTTACAGGAATAACAATTAATTCTTTAACAAGCAAGAATAATAATTCATTAAATTCCAAGAATTTTTCAATTTATCAATTAGTTTCGCAAACTGAAAAAAACTATTAAGGTATCGTGTAATTATTATTATTAAGCACGATTTCTGCTGAGGACGTACGGCCCGATCCAGAGTGTTGTGTACACTACCCAGGGACGTGCGGCGCGATCCATAGATGCATCTATCCTGCCGAGGCGTTCGGCCCGCTCCACAAGAAAGGAGGACATTTTCTTATGTACCTTCGGAAGGAGAGTATTTTTATTACAAGATAAATTTGGGAGGAGAACAATTTCTTTTAACAATTAATTAATTTAAACAGAAAATCAAGCATATGAGATTTTTCATCATTTAATATCTTTATCTAACAATTCATAATATATATATATATATATATATTAATTAATCAAGAAATACAATTTACACATGTAATTCATGCTTTGAGTCCTAAACTACTCGGACTTTAGCATTTATAGTAGCTACGCACGGACTCTCGTCACCTCGTGCGTAAGTAGCCCCCGCAATTAGCAACAATATTCAATTTAATCCCTATGGGGTAATTTTCCCCTCACAAGATTAGACAAGAGACTTACCTCGTCTTGCTCCAATTTAATCCTTTAGAAGACCCTTTCCACGATTATCCAACTCTGTCTGGCTCGAATCTAGCCAAAATAATTCAATACAATCACTAAAAATTATTGGAATCAATTCTATAAGAAAATACTATATTTTCAATAAAAAATCCAAAATTAATTAAAAAAATTCGTCTGTGGGGACCACGTCTCGGATTCCGACAAAAGTTACGAAATATGAACACCCGCTCAACCACGAGTCTACCCATACCAAAATCACTAAATTCCGATAACAATTCATCCCTCAAATCTATCCAAGAGGGTTTTTTATTTTTTCCGACTCAATTCACCAATTAAATGATAAAATAGTGATGGATTCGGGTAATTTAACCAATATTGAGTTAAGAATACTTACCCCATTGTTTTCTGTGAAACTCTCCCAAAAATCGCCTAATTCCGAGCTCCAAATCGTTAAAAAATGGAAAATGGGACGAAATTCCATTTTCAGAACTTAAACTCGCTGCCCAGTGATTTCTTCTACGCAATCGCGAACTTTCTCACGCGATCGCGTAGCACAAATTTTTCTGCCCAAACATTAACCCTACGCGATCCCATCAAGTCCCACGCGATCGCGAAGCACAGTCTCTGCAAGCCTACGCGATCGCGAGCCTCCTCACACGATCGCGAAGCATTAAGCGCGTGGTCAGCTTCAGCTTCGTTTACTCTTCACGAACGCAGCCTTAGCCACGCGTTCGCATAGCACAACTGAATCCAACCTACGCGATCGCGGACTTGCCCACGCGATCGCATAGAACAAATTCCCAGCTGCCAAATTAAGCCTACGCGATCGCAACCCCATTCACGCAATCGCGTAGGACAAATCCACCTCTGCCTAACTTACTCTACGCGATCGCAGACCAACTTACGCGATCGCGTATAAGGATACCAGAAGAAAAATGCCAGCAGTTATCCGCAGTGTTTCAAAGTCCAAAAGTGATCCGTTAGTCGTCCGAAACTCACCCGAGCCCCTCGGGACCTCAACCAATTATACCAATAAGTCCTAAAACATCATACGAACTTAGTTGAAACCTCAAATCACGTCAAACAGTGCTAAAACCACGAATCATCCTCCGATTCAAGCTTAATGAAACTTAAAATTTTCAACTTCTTCATTCGATACTGAAACCTATCAAATCAAGTCCGATTGACCTCAAATTTTGCACGCAAGTTATAAATGACATAACAGAGCTATGAAAAATTTCATAACTGGATTCTGACTCCGATATCAAAAAGTCAACTCCCCGGTCAAACTTCCAAACTTAAATTCCTATTTTATCCATTTTAAGCCTAATTTAACTACAAACTTCCAAATAAAATTTCGAACACGCTCCTAAGTCCAAAATCACCATACGGAGCTGTTGGAATCGTCAAAATCTTATTCCGGGGTCATTTTTTCAAAATGTTGACCGAAGTCAAACTTAGCACTTTAAGGCCAACTTAAGGAACCAAGTGTTCCGGTTTCGACCCAAACACTTTCAAATCCCGAACCAACCATCCCCCCAAGTCATAAATCATTAAAAGCACATACGAAAAATTTTATTTTAGAAAACGAAATTTTAAAAATTAAAATGACCGATTGGGTCATTACAGTTTCATATTCCTAAAATGCATCGTCTACCGGAGAAATTATTGTGTAATCATAGTTCAGGTAACCCAAGTTCAATTTTGTGTTTTAATTATATATTATAATTAAAGTCTTTTGCAAGATTTTATTACGTCTATCATATATACCTTTGGTTATTTCCACACGTATTTTTCAGTCTTATTCGTCAAGTATCTGCTTCTAATTCTTTTGATGCATATTAATTTTCTCTTTAATCGTGTTTTTAATATCTGAGGTGCAAAAATTTTAATTTCTAATTCTATGATCATACTTCAATTTTTTTTACCTATGGCAAAGATTGAAAGAAATGTTTATTTGGATCAGGCTAGCGACATAAATTTATGGATCAAAATTGGTTTGAGATAGAATCTGAAGATTGTGTACTCTAAGAATGTAACGACCCGACCGGTCGTTTTGAGCTCTAGCGCATCGTTCGGCGGTTTGCGGCCATGAGCAGCTTCACTTCAGGTATTATGACTTGTACGCGTGGTCGGGATTGAATTTCGGGAAGTTTGGAGTTGAATTGAAAAGAAAATTCTCATTTCGAAAGCTTTAAGTTGGAATAATTGATTAAGATTGAATTTTAGAGTAAACGGTCTCAGAATCGGGATTTGAAGGTTCCGGCAGGTTCGCATGATGATTTCGGACTTGGGCGTATGTCCGGGTCGAATTTTGGATGACTCGGGAGTGTTTCGGCACCTATTGTGAAAGTTAGCACTCTGGAAGAATTTCATGAATTTGGGGTGGAGGTGAATTTTATGTTATCGATATCCGTTTGGGATTTCGAGTCTGGGAATGGATCCGTATGGTGATTCTGGTATTGGGAGCGCGTCCGAAAGTGGATTCGGAAGTCAGTAGGTCATTTTAGAGTCACTTGGCTAAAGTTAGAAATTTGAAGGTTTTTGAGAAGTTTGACCGGAAGTGGACTTTTTGATATCGGGGTCGGAATCCGATTCCGAAAGTTGGAGTAGGTCCGTAATGTCAAACGTGATTTGGTGCAAATTTTGAGGGCAATCGGGCGTGATTTGATAGGTTTCAGGATCAAATGAGGAAGTTTGAAATTCTAAAGTTCATTAAGCTTGGAATGGGGTGCGATTCATGAATTCGACGTTGTTTGATGTGATTTGAAGGCTCGACTAAGTTAGTAATATGTTTTGAGATGTATTGATATAATTGGTTAAGGTTCCGAGAGCCCCGGGTGGATTCAGGGTGGTTAACGGATCGAATTGGAATTTGAAGAAGGGCTGAAGCAGCTGACCATCTCTTGTAACCGCACCTGCGTGAAGAGGGCCGCAGGTGCGGGAAAATGGCTCGCAGAAGAGAAAGGGGAAGGCTGCTGAGAACCGCAGGAGCGGAAAGATTTACGCACCTGCAAAGGAGCAGGTACGAAGAGAGTAGCGCAGGTGCGAGAATGTTGGTCGAGCTGGAGCCGCACCTGCGATGAGATTTCCGCAGGTGCGGGACCGCAGATGCGGCGAAGGCACCGCAGGTGCGAACGTCGGGGCTGGGCAGTGTGTTCTTTAAAAACGAGGGCTTGGCTCATTTTCACCCCATTTTCTCCATGATAGCCGGTCTTGGAGCGAGTTTGGAGCTCATTCTTCGTCATCAATGCCAAGGTAAGTGATTCCCACTAATTATCATGATTTGTATAAGGATTTAAACATAGAAATTAATATAAATTATGGGGTTTTTAGTAGATGACCTAGAATTTGGCATTTTTAGATTTTGACCACGAAATTGGGCATGAAATTGAGAATAAACTATATATTTGAGTTTGTGAGGTTATGGGTAAAGTTTATCTTCGAATAGTTTTTGGAATCCGGGCACGTGGGCCCGAGGGTGATTTTTATTGACTTTTCAATCGGGGTTAGAATTTGTTATAAATTAGATTATATTGAGTATTTGAGTATATATTAACGGGTTTGCATAATTATTAGGTAGTTTTGGAACGTTGTGCATCGATTCAAGTTGTTTGAAGGGCTCGGAAGCCGGTTATGGAACTTCGAAGCGAGGTAAGTCTCCTTTCTAACCTTGTAAGAGGGAATTAACCCCATAGGTGAACTAAATTATTATGTGCTTCTATTTGTGGGGGTTACGTACGCACGAGGTGACGAGAGTCCGTACGTAGCTACTAACTATGTCTATGTCCAGGTGGTTTTAGGCTTACATAATGCGTTATGACTATTGTTGTTGAATTTATGTTTATTGTTTGCCTTGAAAGGAAGCGAGATTGAGTTAGCTTATTAAATGTTTTGAAGGGAGTTGAAATTGAGGAAAAGTTGGGAACTTAAAGGTTTTCATTTGAACTTCGTATTTTTTGAAAAGAATTGAGGAACACCATAATAACTTAAGAAATCTATGTGTAACCGCGTCGCATGTGTGTTTCGCGAGCGAGGTAATTTCCTTAAAAAGCTACAAGCTGAATTTCCCTTGTTTTGAAAAGAACCAAGAAAGACATATGATTTTAATGTTAAATTTATATTTGACCGTGTCGCAAGTATGATCCGCAAGCGGGGTGATTCCTTAAATTTATGTTTGACCGCGTCGCACGTATGATTCGCGAGCGGGGTATTTCCTACTACTCTTATGGGATCGGATCGTTCGCCTCGGCAGGATTTATGTAGCACACTCTTATGGGAGCGGACCGTTCGCCTCGGAAGGTTAATAGATGCATCTATGGTTCGCGCCGTTCGACCCTCGGCAGTGCACAATTTACTTTTATGTTGGATCGGGCCGTACGCCTCGGCATTTCCTATATATATATATATATATATATTATCCTCATGGAATCGTGCGTAACGTTTGGAAAGAAGCCAGCGTATCTGAGGGTTATTCCCTGATTTGGATTATGACAACCTCTTTGATGAAATCCACTATATCTATACATATGCTCCGGTTACGGAGAGGACTTGCTAGTTGAGAGCTTGAGTAAATTGTAAAGAGGAAAATTGTACTACGTATTTTATACTTGTTTGTCTCATATTCATTTACTTCTTTACTGTACCTGATATTATTGGACCACTATTAAGTGTCGAAGTCGACCCCTCGTCACTACTTCTTCGGGGTTAGGCGGGATACTTACTGGGTACGCGTTGATTTACGTACTCATGCTACACTTGCTGTATATTTTTTTGCAGTTACACATATGTTTAGTGGCCTTATGGGCGTATAGGCGCGATTATAGAGGGGACTTAGGCGAGCTGCATTCTATACGACGCACCGCAGCCAGCAGAGTCTCCTTCAGAGTATTGTATTTTCTTTCCTGTCCAAGTTGTATTCCGCACAGTTATTGTATTTTATTTTAAATTTCTAGAAAAGGCTCATGCACTTGTGACACCAGGTTTTGGGATGATTATGGGATGTTCACTATTGGAATTGGAAAACATTGTTATTTATTCTGTAAATTCATCCTTTTCTAAATAAATTGAAGTAAATTTAAGATTTTAAAAATATTAAAATGAGGATTTAATTAAGTATTTATTGTTGGCTTGCCTGACAGTGGAGTCCGACGCCATTATGACCTTTATGGATTTTGGGTCGTGACAACATGGTATCAGAGCACTAGGTTCACTTACGTCTCACGAGTCATGAGCGAGTCTAGTAGAGTCTTGCGGATCAGTACGGAGACGTCTGTACTTATCTTCGAGAGGCTACAGGACTGGTAGGAGCACTTCCCTTCTTGATTCCTCATCGTGCGATTNGTCTTGCGGATCAGTACGGAGACGTCTGTACTTATCTTCGAGAGGCTACAGGACTGTTAGGAGTACTTCCCTTCTTGATTCCTCATCATGCGATTTGATTCCTTTGAGGCTTATGCCCTCATTTCTTTCCCATTCAATCTTATGCGACGTGAACCGCTGGTTATAAATTGGGAACTGAGGAATTGTAATGGTACTATAGATGTGGTGCGGAATGTTTCTCCCTGCGTAGTTGATTGGGCTATTGTCATCTCCTTGTGGAAGGATATTCTATAATTTCAGCTCAGTGGCTATACTTCTGAGAGCTTTGAGGCTATGCGCAGGTTGCTATGATGCTCATGAGTTGTTATCGCACAGTATTGATGTGATGACATGATGCTTGCCTATGTCTCGGGGCAGTGAATGACTTGAAAGGAGGTTTACTTAGTGCATGATTTAGAGATTTAGTATTTTACTTCTGACGGAGGAAAGACAATCGAACTGAGAATGTTCAGACTGGGGTTGATGGAGTAGCGGGACTCGATTTTTTCGAGCGTGGTGGAATATTCGCCTATGATGTGGTGTCATCGTCCTTGATTGGTTATAATGTGTCAAGTTCGCCGGTGTTATGGTTTCCTTCAATTCACCTTGGGGCAGAGTATTATAAATGGTACCGAGAAAACGACTGTCAGAGGTCGCAGTGTGCAGAGGTTCAGGATTGAATCGGCATTCCTGGTATTGATGGCTCGAGAAAGATGATTTCCGAAAAGGTTTAAAGTTGGTAGCGATCTAACGGTTCAAGTGATACAGAGGTAGATTTTGATTTAAAGCAATAACTGGGCAGCGAAGGATGAGGAAGGACATGTGGGAGGTGCCTTGTGGTGGATAAACTTATAGAAGGCCAAATGTGAGAAACAGGAGTCGAGTAGTTACTTAAAGGAGTGAGTTTGACCAAAGTGGGAGAGTGGCGGAGTAGCATGTGGGTTCTGTGATAGGATAACTACACATCTTGAGGAAAGTTTAAAATGATTTGGGAATTTATGGTGGATGGTGATTTGGGTCTACGGACCTAATTTGAAATATTGGCTATTATATGGCGGGAGATTTGATACAACAGAAAGGAGTAGCTTGATATGAAGAAGGTTACAACATGACTTTGAATGGGAATGTACTGTCGCACCTTTTAGTTGATGTCCATGAGGAGTGAACGGACTTGTACAGCTGGTGAATGAGCACAGGCTCATGATAGGTTACTGATTATGTAGTAAGTGTACCCAGTGCAGCGACGTTGGAAGATGTCGACATGTAATTTCCACAGGTGGGTTATCTCCTGTGAGTAGGTTAGCAGTCGCGTGGTATTGACGAAGCTTCTACAAAGAATTCTACTGGCTACCCGGTAAGAGATTGAATATGTAAATGTGGCTAGTGGTCCGGAGTGTTCATCAAAGATTAATGGATGGATTTCGAGGAATATGGCGGGGTGATTGTGCTAGATCATGTCTATGAAGGAAGAATCTTGGTGGGTTCCAGGTTTATGCAATAGTAGCTTCAAGCTAAGTGGGAGAGTCCCACCGCCTACAGTTGGATTGCATGGTCGTCTATTTGTAAGATTTCTGGTTATCGGCATATTGATGGGTTATTAAGACTAAGGAAAGGGAATATCAGTGGTAAGTAGAGCAAGCGATTTAAGGAATGTGTGATATAGTTGGCCTTATCGGTTCATGCTCAGGCTTTGGGAAGACTCAGGATTTATGCTTCGTGTAGAAGCGAGTTACAAGGAAGATGATTCAGCTAGGTGCTTCTTTGAGAGGGTGCTCATGTGCTAGCAGAGCCTTGGAGTTGATTATATTCGAGACCAAGTCAGAGTGGATGACTCTCAATAACGGTCCCAGTGGATTCAAAAGTTAAGGTGTGGTGCCTAAGGATTTCGACTCCATAGTATGGTTGAATATCGAGCTTTTGCAGCGGATTATGATAAAAGAGCTTGGAATGCTCTATATTATCTTCGGTCTGCGGTATAGCATTGGAGGAATGGGAGAAAATAACTTCGGACTCATAGAGGAAGTATCAGAATGAGTGTACCAGTTAGCAACGATTGAATTGGCATGATGGTGGTAAAGATCAGTTCCTTCAGCGTGTTAAGTTATACATGTAAATTGTGGCTGTGTGTGCGAGGCTTGACGACCGCCGTAATTGATCTTATTTGGAAGCATTCGAATATTATGTCATGTTATGTGTAGACGTATCCCGGAAGGATTATGGTGGTTTAAACCACTACTGGAGGTTTGTATTTTCTGTGGTTACAGGAATTTGGTTACGTGTTGCAATGGCTCTCTTGAAATGAGCTAAATAAAATGTTTCTATATGATGAAGTGTTTACCCTATTAGTGGTTCCGGAGTTATGATAAACTTTTTGTGCTCTTGCGCATTGGCATGATTAAGTGCAGTGAGTAGCATGAGAGTTGGGACTTGAGGATCAAGGTTGCGGTTCGGTGTTGACAAGAATGGCACGAGCTCGGATGAGTGAGAAATGACTCAGATGGTTAGAGTCAGCTGGCATTGTTTTTGCCGTCACCTAGGATCTGTGTCTGGTGTGAAGAGGCTTTGCATACCGAATGCGGATTTTTGAATTGCTTTACATCATTGGTGTGGCCGGTAGTATGAATGTGCAGACTCGTTGTCTGGTACGGAAGGTCGGGGGAGCGTGTCCCACGAAAAGTTTGTATAAGTGTGACAGGTAGTCACGTAAATGATTAAATATGGAAACCAAGTATGGAGGTTGTGGTACTATCGTTGATGTGAGAATTTATGCCTGAAGGGCACTCGATTCATTTGGTTATGAACTGAGAATGTTTGTTCTGGATTTGGCGGCTATTCTTGTGTGTCGTAGGAAAAAGGTTTACCCTGGATCCTTAAAAGGTTATTAGCCTAGTGCGGTACGGTTAGAATCAGCTTGAGGTCCGTGGATGGATCTAGATATGAATGTGGGCTCTATATCGGGCCGGATGTGTTCATTTCAGCTTAGCGCTCCTTGTGGAGGAGTATTCGGACGTTGGATGTTATTTCGTTGTCGACTACTTCATGTAATACTATATTGTGTTATGTGAGTTGTGAAACGACTTGTTAATTTCATATGTGTTGAGGTTCCGCGTAGCGATGATGTTATGTGAGCAGGATGGCTCTCGAGATTCAGATCATATATCACACCTTAGTTGTGCTTGACTTTTGTAGCGTATGGCACTATCTGTCTCCCCAGGGATGGTATTATGCACTTAGCGTGCTCGTGGTCGATATTCGGGTATTTTGTTATAATGAGCATTCTAGCTTGGTAAGTATCTCCTTATATAGATTTTATGTTCGGCTCGGGTTATGCGCCGCAACAGTGTGATGTTGAGTACAGTCCCCTATATCTATTTTCGTGTGTTTTGTTTTCCATTTTCTGAGGAAGGTTCGTAACACCTTTTCGGTTGTCTAGTTAGTTACGTGGGTTGAGTAGTTCTTTCCAGAGTTCGTTTTTCTTATGTATCATATTCAAGTTTGTAGCTTATTGGCACATTGTGGCATCACATGAGACTCTTAGCAGCGTCTGAGGTGGCTTATTGCCTGAACAACTTATACTGGGAGAGACAGGATTATTGGACCTGGGGTCAATGTGATCATATCGGTATGAGGCATAGTTAAAGAGTAAGTATCGGTATTCAGTCCAGAATGAGGTAATGGTTCTTGTCAAGGGGAGAAACTCAATGAATGGTTGACTCAGAAATTGGTTGTAAATTTCTACGCATCTTTTCCGCTGCGGCAGCATTACAAATGTTGGAACCAGACTTATATATGTCATGAGGTGCATGGTGAGCATCAGGTTCGTGGAATTTCGGCTATTGTTATCAGAGAATGTTATTATGGTCATGTGAATTATGCAGTGCATGGTCTGAATTCAGCAAAGGTATGCAGTCATGTTTTGGTACATTGTGTGGTGATTGATACGGTGATCGTACGTTGGAAATAGGCCTGGCAGAAGGTTCCGGATGTTGGAATTTGGCTCTAAGGCTAATTTGACTAAGCAAAAAGGGGAATCTTCATATTTACTCGAGCCAATGTGCTCAACTGAGTTGTGGTAGCACGGGTAGGTGCATGAGGTGTAAAGCAGTGATTTCAGACAACTCCAGAGCAGTTCTTAGCACGCTCGAGGACGAATGTATGTTTAAGTGGGAGAGAATGTAATGAACCGATCGGTCGTTTTGAGCTCTAGCGCGTCGTTTGGCGGTTTAAGGTCATGAGCAGCTTCACGTCAGGTATTATGACTTGTACGCGTAGTCGGGATTGAATTTCGGGAAATTCAGAGTTGAATTGGAAAGAAAATTCTCATTTCGAAAGCTTTAAGTTGGAAGAATTGACTAAGATTGGATTTTAGAGTAAATGGCCTCAGAATCGGGATTTGAAGTTCCTGTAGGTTCGCATGATAATTTTGGACTTGGGCGTATGTCCGGATCGAATTTTGGATGACCCGGGAACTTTTCGGCACCTATTGTGGAAGTTAGCACTTTGAAAGAATTTCATGAATTTGGCGTGGAGGTGAATTTTATGCTATCGATGTTCGTTTGGGATTCCGAGTCTGGGAATGGCTCCGTATGGTGATTCTGGTGTTGGGAGCGCATCCAAAAGTGGATTCGGAAGTCCGTAAGTCATTTTGGAGTCATTTGGCTAAAGTTAGAAATTTGAAGGTTTTTGAGAAGTTTGACCGGAAGTGGACTTTTTGATATCGGGATCGGAATCCGATTTCGGAAGTTGGAGTAGGTCCGCAATGTCAAACTAACTTGTGTGCAAAATTTGAGGGCAATCGGGCATGATTTGATATGTTTCGGTATCGAATGAGGAAGTTTGAAATTCTAAAGTTCATTAAGCTTGGAATGGGGTGCGATTCATGAATTCGACGTTGTTTGATGTGATTTGAAGGTTCGACTAAGTTCGTAATGTGTTTTGGGACATGTTGGTATAATTGGTTAAGGTCCAGAGGGCCCCAAGTGAATTTCGGGTGGTTAACAGATCGAATTAGGAATTTGAAGAAGGGCTGAAGCAGCTGAGCATCTAGTGTAACCGCACCTGCATGAAGAGGGCCGCAGGTGCGAGCCCGCAGGTGCAGGAAAATGCCAAGCAGAAGCGGAAGGGGCAGGCTGCTGAGAACCGCGGAAGCGGAAAGATTTGCGCACCTGCAAAGGCGCAGGTTCGAAGTGAGTAGCGCATGTGCGAGTATGTTGGGCCGAGCTGGAGCCGCACCTGCGATGGGATTTTCGCAGGTGCGGGACTGTAGATGCGGCCAAGGCATCGCATGTGCGAACGTCGGGGTTGGGAAGTGTGTTCTTTAAAAACTAGGGCTTGGCTCATTTTCACCCCATTTTCTCCATGAGAGCCTGTCTTGGAGCGAGTTTGGAGCTCATTCTTCGTCATCAATGCCAAGGTAAGTGATTCTCACTTATTATAAGTTAAATACATGGTTTGTATAAGGATTTAAACATGGAAATTAGTATAAATTATGGGATTTTTGGTAGAAGATCTAGAATTTGGTATTTTTGGATTTTGACCACGAAATTGGGGATGGAATTGAGAATAAACTATATATTTGAGTTTGTAAGGTTATGGGTAAAGTTTATCTTCGAACATTTTTTGGAATCCGGGCATGTGGGCCCGAGGGTGATTTTTATTGACTTTTAGATCGGGGTTAGTTTTTTTTATAAATTGGATTATATTGAGTACTTGAGTATATATTAACGAGTTTGCATAATCATTGGCTAGTTTTGGAACGTTGTGCATCGATTCAAGTTGTTTGAAGGGCTCGAAAGCCGGTTATGGAACTTCGGAGCGAGGTAAGTCTCCTTTCTAACCTTGTAAGAGGAAATTAACCCCATAGGTGAACTAAATTATTATGTGCTTCTAATAATGGGTGGTCATTTAGCTTTTTGTTCATTATCCCAAAGTCATTTTTCTTTTTTTGGTTACGTAAAAGTCATTCAACCTTGTGTTCATTACCCAAAAGTCATTTTTCTTTCTTATGTTATACAAAAATTATTTTATTATGCTCTAGTTATCACAATAATCACTTTGACCAGATTTTATAAAACTTTCACTTGAAAAGTCTATTATGCCCTAGGCACTAAAAATCATCCCATTATGTGATGTCTTATATATTATATACTATATAATATATTTTTACCTAGATATTTTACTTATAGTTAAAATGATTATATTATTTTATTATTACTTTATAATATATCTGTACATTTAATTTTGTGATGACACTCAATTTTTTCAATCATATTCAAACATGAACATATATTGAAACATAAAAATGACAAAAATATTTATTTGAAATAATAAAAACAGATTTAGTTAACAAATGATAGTTTTTTATAGTCATTACAACTTTAAAAAAAAATCAAAGATATTTGTATTTAATATTAAGTCTATTAAAACTTTTATCTGTTAATATTATTTTTTTTGAAAGTATTAATTTGATGTTTCAGTATGCTAAATGTGGGTATTTTCTTTATTTGATTAACGAATATAGCTTGACTGATAATTCTGTGAGCTGTAGTTTTATAATTTTCGTTAAACATATTTTATTAAGTATGGTTAAGAATGTTGACGTAAGATTTATTCACAGTAATATTACTGACAAATTTAATAATTCTACCTCTATATCTTGAAAATTAACGTTAAAAAAAAATTAATTATCGAATATATTACAAAAATAATAAATCAAATAGTATTAAGTTATT
This sequence comes from Nicotiana otophora, assembly GCA_000715115.1. Taxonomy (NCBI): domain Eukaryota; kingdom Viridiplantae; phylum Streptophyta; class Magnoliopsida; order Solanales; family Solanaceae; genus Nicotiana; species Nicotiana otophora. The sequence goes on from AWOL01S0014230.1 coordinate 25,935, forward strand.
TTAATTATAAGTAAAATATCTAGGTAAAAATATATTATACAATATATAATATAAAATACATTACATAAATAGGAGGATTTATAATGTCAAGGGCATAATAGTCTTTTCAGTTGAAAGTTTTATAAAATTTGGTCAAAGTGACTATTGCGATAACTAGAGCATAGTAAAATAATTTTTGTGTAACAAGAGAAAGAAATGTGATTTTTGGGTAATGAACACAAAGTTGAATGACTTTTACGTAAAAAAAAAAGAAAAATGACTTTAAGATAATGAACATAAAGTTGAACGACCACCCATAAAATTTACTCCAAATTAAGGAATCACAAAAATCGGGGGATAAAAGAAGTTAATGTGAGTTTGAAACGGTAAGTGCAAGAAGATATCTTAATTATTTTGATCCCTCCATTTCTCATAAATTTTTTAAGGTAAAAAGAAAATTTAATTACCTTAAGTCTAGGAGTTTATGTTTGCTATATTTTGACGTAAAAAGGAAATAAAACATGGCGTAAATGTTATGTTTGAGTTCCTTAATACATTACATAAATAGTAATGTCTTCTATTTTGCAAATGCCTATAAGCTTTTTCCAAATGAATGATGGATTCTCATGTAAACTATGATATTTATTTATTTTAATAACTAAGTTAAGCCTTAAATTTATTTTATTTTATGAAAGTAATTATATCCTTTCTTTTTATGCCTTGACCCCATACAAGATTACTCCTCTCTCTAAGGGATGAGCAAAGAAATCACCTCTACTGTTAACCAAACAACTTCCCAAATTCCTCCAAAGCCGCCAGACATCGCAACTAATAGCCCCATTAATGGAGAATCAAGGGTCAATCCTAGTTTGCCTACTCAAGATACCCCCTCCTTCAAAGACAAATTACTCGCGGACGCTAACCTACACAATATCACAATTCAGTTTGAAGCTTTTCCCACTAAGCCTACTCGCCAAGAAGCACAATCACCAGAGCCTATGGATTGTAACACACGTGATACAAATACAATAAATGAAGGTTATAGTGTTATCCTATCATCCGAAGATCTATAACGTATTTATCATCCTTGGAAACACTCAGTCATCATAAAATTCATGGGAAAGCATATTGTGCACCACTACCTAAGGAGGAAAGTCCAAGAACAATGGAAGATTACAGAAAATTTCACATTAATTTACTTCGGTCAGATTATTACATTGCAAAGTTTACTAAGGAAGAAAATTCAACCAAAGTTTTGCACCAGAGTCAGTGGTTTATTAATGGGCATTTTCTCTCAATGCAAAAGTGGGAGCCAAACTTCATGGCAACAGAAGCTAAGCCACTCCATATAGCCATCTGGATTCGCCTCCCACATCTCTCTACTGAGTTCTATGATGGTGTGGTCCTTCGAAAAATTGGTAACACAATTGGAAGATTATTAAAAGTTGATGCATGCACACTGGCAACACTAAGAGGTTGTTATGCTAGGCTTTGTGTGAAAATCCCAATGGACTAGCCAGTTAAACCATTTATATTTATCGGGTCGCACAAGCAGTCCATTCTTTATGAGGGAGAAAACTTCCTATGTAAGAAATGTGGAAGCTTTGGACACATTAATCTCCACTGTCCCTACTCTATGTCATTAAAAAGTCCAAACGTCCAGGAACAACAGAATTTCCAGGTAATGCAATAGCAGCCAAGTAGAGAAGAATGGCAAATAGTTTCCTTCAACAAGGCTAAAAATAAGGGCACACGATCATAACCAGTTGCAATTAATGACTTAACAACCCCAGGTATTAATGTCAAAATCTTCAATGCAGATATAGGTAAGTTTCTCCAAACTCAGAAATTAAAATTTGTTAAAAATGATCCTAAGGATAAGTATGTCAAAATTAAAGGTTCTTATTATAATCATGCCTCTAATAGCTTTGGTAATCCACTGTATACCAATAACAAATTCTCCTCCCTAGAAAACCCGCCCACAGTTTCCACTAATGACATCAAACCAATGGCAATTGAGGAAATATCTAACCAATGCATGGAAGCTACGCTTAACACACCTAATACTAACTGCCTACACTTGGCAAACACTACTAACTCACGCCCCTATACGATACAATCTTTAGATAAAAAATAGCTTAGTAAAAATTTATTGGATGTTTAAATTCTTAATGAAAAACAGGACGCCAACACATCATGCCTATTAACCCAATACAAAATTCATGAAACACACTGCCCTACTAGTGTACAACTACCCCCATTGGATAAGACTCCTCTCAACCCTAACACATTCCTCAAACACCTGTCCAGTGAGATACTAGAAATCATGTGGCAACTACAAGATCTTCTGCTAATCATGCTAAAACCCTTACGCTTCCCCACTCCTCTCCCATGCAATTAGAACCTACTCCTATAAAGTTGCCTACTGCCTCTCCCACCATCAAGCACACTGATAGAATATCCCAATCTATAAGTCCTAAAGAGCCTCAACATGCCGAGATTATCTCACTCTCTGAGAAGAAGAAACATGCTAATCCAAGTTCTTCGCCAATCACCAAGAACAACTATGAACAACCTCCCTCCCTTCCCTACCTCATCTGCCAAACTCAACGATTTACTACACATCTCCTCCACCACCCCCAAACTACCAGCCCCTATCTTGGATGGAAGCAGGGCTAATGGGCTTTGCGATCTCATTCAACATGGAGTTAATGGCCAGGATATTGTCCTAGTAATTCAGAATACTCCATATCTTGCACAGCTAATATCGGAAGGAGTGAGATTAGCTATGAACAACTACATGAACCAAACATGGATCAACAATGTGTTACAACCCCTGGCACCAACCATGAATCACAACCTGATCCAAGCCATGCAAAATCATTGGAACCTACCTTCCCGCGCGAACCCACAAATTCCAATGACCCTCCATTTGGACCTTCCCTTCTTCCTACCAGAGGTGCCTGCTGAAGGTCAAGCTGGAGGTTTGGTCATTAGCACTGTCTACTCCCTTTCGCTTTTCTTGGCTCCTTAGCACTGTCTACGCCAGCACTAACATTTATGATAGAGAAATCATATGGCATTACTTAGAAAATATTTCTAACACCTTTAACAGAGCATGGTTAGCAGGAGGAGATTTAAATGATATAACCATGACATCCGAAATATTTGGAGGTAGGAAGGTTAGCCACTCTAGAACCTCTAGAATTTGGAACCATATTAATAATTATAGACTAGTCGATTTAGGCTACAAGGGCTATAAGTATACGTGGTTTAACCATAGAAAAAGACGCAAAGGTTTGATTATGAAAAGATTGGATAGATTCCTAGCTAATGAAGAATGGTTAAACATCTTCCCTGGATCCTCAGTAACCCACCTGCCAAAAACCTACTCGGACCATAACCCATTACTCCTTAAACTTAACTCCTTCGCTCCTATCCCACCATAAAATCCCTTCAGCTTAGAGAATATTTGGTGTACACACCACGACTTTATCAATATAGTCCAATCAACCTGGGTTAATAATAACTTCAAGTCGGCCATGCATAACTTTGCCTTAAATATTAGAGATTGGAGTAAGAATACTTTTGGAGATATCTTTAGGAAAAAAAAGAAAATTTTGGCTAGACTATATGGTATTCAATGCTCCCCTTACTATGCTACTAGCACGTTCCTTCAGAACATGGAAATATCCTTACAAAAAGACTACAATAATTACTTGAAATTAGAGGAAGATTACCGGAAGCTTAGATCTAGGATCTCATGGCTCAATGATGGAGACGCAAACAATAAATTTTTTCATATTTGTGCCTCCAATAGAAGAAGAAGGAACCATATTAGCTTCTTCAAAGATAATTTAGGGAATTGGGTTGACAACCACAATGATATCTTGCTACATGCACAAAATTATCTTGAAGAAGTTTTTACTACATCCCACTATCATTCTAAAAATCGTAACCTCCCAATTATTTTGACTCCTTAGATCTATCTTCACTTGACAGACCCCACAATGATAGTGAGGTTAACAAAGCCTTATTCTCTTTCAAAACCTTTAAAGCTCCAGGTCGAGACGGACTTCATCCCTTCTTCTACCAAAAATATTAGAAAATTGTTGGCCCTAGTGTTATTAATTTTTTCCATTAAATATTTAGCTCTCACTGTATTCCGCCTGAAATAAATAGCATCTACATATGCCTTATCCCCAAATTTTCCAATGCCAACAATCTAAAATATTTTAGACCTATCAGCCTTTGTAATACCATTTATAAAGTTATTACTAAAATCATCACTAATAGACTTAAACCCTTCCTGAAAAAAATCAATAGCCCCTTCCAAGCTAGTTTCCTTAAAAACAGGCGTGATAGTGATAACGCTATCCTAATTCAAGAAATTATGAATAACTTCAAGAAGAGTTCCAGTAAGAAAGGTAAAATGATCCTCAAACTAGATTTGAAAAAAGCTTTCGACAAACTTGAGTGGTCATTCATTTACAAAATACTCTTGTACTTTAAATTCCCCCCAAATATTATCTCTCTCATAATGTCGTGTATCTCGACTAGTTCTATGGCTGTGCTTGTGAATGGCTCAAGCACCAACTATTTCAAACCAAGTCGTGGGATTAGGCAAGGTGACCCTATGTCACCTTATATCTTCATTCTCTGTATGGAGATGTTTACTAGATATATCAATCATCAATTAGATATTAACATGTGGGACCTTATCACTCTCTCAACGAATGGTATGTCCCTCTCCCACCTCTTTTTTTGTAGACGACCTTACGTTAATAAGACATATAAATAGAAAGTCCTGTAATACTATTCTTTCAGGACTAAAAATCTTCTGTAATATGTTAGGGCAGACCATCAACCTCGCAAAATAAAAAATTATCTTCTCAAAAAACTGCTCTAAGACTTGCGTTAACAACATCTATAACTTGTTTGGAATAAAGAGTAGTGGCTCCTTTGGAAAATACCTGAGATTCCCTATTATTAATTCAAATCCAAAAGCAAAAGACTTCCATTATATTCTAGACAACATGAGATCCCGACTAGCCATTTGGAAGTCTAACTACTTAAACATCGCAGGTAGAACCACTCTAGCATCATCCACACTTGCGAGTATTCCTAGTCACGTCATGCAATACACCCTCCTTCCCTTTAGAATCCTTAATTTCATTGATAAAATTCAAAGGGATTTTATATGGCATACCACTGACTCCAAAAAGAAGCTTCACCTGCTTAGCTGGGATACAATCACCTCAGAAACAAATAAAGGAGGACTAGATCTTCGAAAAGCCAAATCGAAAAATATCGCTCTACTAACTAGTATGGCCTGGAGGTTGCTAAACAATCCACAAGCCGCATGGGCAAGACTCCTTATCCAAACCTACATCACAAACAAAAGAAAGAACCACTCCAACACTTGGAAGAGCATTCTTAAAGGATGGCACATTTGTAACAAAGGAACTCTTTGGTCTATACAAAAATATTCCACCCTTTCTATTTGGGGTGCCAGATGGATCCCCAATACACCCCACCTCGGAAGATGCATAGAGGGGCCCCCTTAATAAGAACGATCAAACAACAAAAGTCGGTGATCTTATTATTAACAATTCTTGGTCATTAGAAAATCTCTCCTTTGAACTACCCCAGATATTACTAGCAATATTATATCTATTACCATCCCTATTAAACGCCCCTACGACTGTCCCATATGGGAACCAAATAGTGATGGTAACTTTTCTACGACCTCCTGTTACACTCTAATAGATAATCCTACTCCCTCACCTAGAAGCTTTAAATGGATTTGGAATACTCATTGTCCCAATAAAATAAAATAAAATAATTTCTCTGGAAATGCTATCACAATAGGCTACCCTCCCGCTCCTATCTTTACCACATTGGTATGAATGTAGATAAAGGGTGCACTATTTGTAGGTCAGGTGAAGAGGACCTACCTCATATTTTTCTCCATTGTGGCATAGCAAAGAACCTCTGGCACTCCCTCAACTGGGACAGTACTGTTTCCATCTTCAATAACCATGACTGGGTGGAAGTCATTAGACATAGTAACCCCAGTGTTCCCTCACACAGGATAAATTGGAGTCATCTATTTCCCTTTATCTTATGGAATCTTTGGTTAAACAGAAACTACAATACAGAAAACAATTCCAAAAGAGATATTTCTATCCCTTACATTACTAATCAAGCTACTGAATACTACTACCTTACTAATAGGGAATGTAATCACGAAAGAAAAATCAGTTGTAGTATGAACTAGAGAAAACCTCAAGCTGGCTGGTTTAAACCAAACTTTGACAGGGCATACAAACAAACGACCAGCGGAATAGGTGGCGTTATACGTGATCATAACGGCCACTGGATTATGGGTTTTAACATGAAGGTGCAAGTTATTTCCTGTATTCATGCAGAACTCCTGGCACTACATCAAAGTTTGGAATTTGCCTTGAGAAAAAAAATTCCAATTGAAATCGAAATTGACTCAACCCAGGTAAAAAACCTACTTGAAAATGGCCATTCAACTTACGACTCTCCCTTATAATTGCAGGTGGTTGATATCCGTGAAGGAGAAGGAACTAGTAGTCCAGCATAATTTCAGGTAAGGGAATGAAGTAGCAGACCTGCTGGCGAAGGAAGCTGCCAAGCAGACCCTCATAAATAAGCTCACATGTTTTGTTAACTTCCCACCCTTTGTCGTGGCCAGGATGCTGGCGGACAAGGATGGAGGTTCTTGTAGGAAATTAGTGCTTGAAAGCACGTGTAGAACCCTTGCAAAGCTAGGTAATCTAAATGCCGTAGACGGCATCTCTGCTATGTGTAATGATCCCTTGGATCCTTTGAACAATGTTTCGTAGTATTGATCTACTCTTTCAAAACAAAAAAGCCTTAGCTTTCTTTTCCATCTTTAAATTTCTAACTTTAAACTTCATTTTATGATTCATTACTGATTGATTTAATAACATGTAAATGTATATCTTTATTTTAATTTATTTGTTTAAAGTAAAACATTCAATTATACTTTGTCAGGTTCATAACTTAGTTATGTTTAGACCATATCAGTATTAAGAGGGCCTTCGAGAGTTTTCACGTATCCTCAGTATGACTTCAGCAAGAGGCGAATTCAAGGTCGAAGTGATCTAGCGAGAGATAAAGGATTTGGTTGAGGAATCATCACAGGTCGAGGCCGAGGATTAGCGCTCCTCTTAAAAGGGAATAATAACAACTAGTTTTAGATAAGACTTCAGAGAGAATATTCTCTGGATTCCTATTAGGTTTTTAGATTTATGTTCCCTTATAAATAAAAGGAGAGATAGTATGGGGGAGGATATATTCACTTGTAAGAGAACACATTGACTTTCTCTATAGAATCTTGCTTTATTGCACACATACAAAATATACTTTTTTGTTAAGATTCTTGCCTAACCTTTCCACACGATCCAAGAAAATCCGAATATTCAAAGGCTCATCAATCATTCATCATTGTCAGAAAGAATATTCATGGATCTCACCCTTTTCGGGTGACTCACATGTTCTTATTTACTTAAATGCCATTTATTACTATTTGTTATTATTTAATGATATCCATTCCTTTTTAGGTCCTTGAATATTGCTAGTGTTATTAACATTTATTGTTACTTAGATAATATACATATTATCTTACTATAAAATCAGTTAAAATATCTTTTGGACATTAATATTGGCTAAGATTGACTCTATTTTATTAAATCTAATTGTCTAAACCCAAATCTATATTTTGGGTCAAACAGTTTGGCGTCATCTGTGGGGACCTGTTAGCTAATCTTTTAGTTTACATTAGATCTACAACTCACATGATTTGCTACCCTAAAAAACCGCAAAGTTTTTCTCCTTCTCTGCACGTATAGGAATTTACATGGCAGGTAACCAATGAAACCGAACTAATGTGATAGGTGACATCCCCGGTAATCTCATAAACGCTATCGATGATAGTTATGAAACGTTGGGTGATAATGTGACACCCACTGCCTCCCCCATGCGCGAGAGGTCGCCTCCCCCTCCCTCATTGTATCACAATGAAACCAAATGGAAAAAGGGCTTCCATGTCCATAGGAGAAGGGACGTCACCTGCCATGAAAAAGCTACTCAAAGCATGGTTGCTCGATACCTTAGTAAGCGTGCCAACAAACAAGCTTCATGCACGGCCATAGACACCGCGAGAGCCCGCACGGTATAGTGAGGAGACGAACAGGGCAATCAACTAGACCCTTCAATGCCAGGTATAACTCATAATGTTACTGACAGTGCAGGTGACGACGTCCTCGCCGCCACTTTGAGGAGAATGAAAGAAATGGAGAATGAGAACAAAACGCTTAGAGACCAAATGAGAGAACACCAAGAACGAGTCGATAAGATACCATGCGCCCCTAAGCTACTACCAAAGAGGGACGCCGACAAGGTCATATAGTAGCCGTATAATGAGGGAGCGGTCCCACATGCCATACCAAAGACCTTCAAAATGCCACCATGTCTCAGGATATACAATGGAACAACTGACCCCGAAGATCATGTGACTCATTAAGTCGCCGTCTTGAATGGAAATGACCTCACGAAGGAACAGATGTCCTCCATTTTGTGGAAGCAATTCGGCGAAATCCTTACTGGAAGGGCATTAACATGGTATTTATAGCTACATGTCCGCTCCATAGAAAACTTAGAAGAAATGGCTGCTAAGTTCGTGACGGCACATGCCGGGGCCAAGAAAGCCGAAGCAAAAGTAAACGATATCTTTTCCGTTAAGCAATACCTAGAAGAGAGACTAAGGTACTTTCTCGCCTGATTCAACAAGGTAAGCATGACCTTACCAAATGTATTCGAAATGATGGCAGTCGCAGCCTTTCAGAACGGGTTGAGTAGAGAGGGTTCAAGAGCAACCTAGAAAGTTATTAAGCCGATTAATGAAGTACCCTCCAACCACTTTCACTATGATGATGGCCCATCTAGGCTGAGAAAGGGGAATCACAAGAACAAGAGATGTATGACACAGTGTTATCCGCTCACAACTTTTGTGTTTCACCTACAGAAATAGTCTACGCCTTGGAGAAACTCAGAACAAAGGTGAAGTGGCACCAAAGATGAGGTCCAATCCAAGTACCAAGAAATCCGACGCCCTCTGCGAATTCCACCAGGAACGCGGACACAAAACAGAAGATTGTATTGCCCTAAGGCAAGAGGTAGTGAACATGTTGCAGCAAGGGCACCTCAAAGAGTTGCTGAGCTATAAGGGAAGGAGCACCTTCGCCAGGGGTCAATATCGTCAAGGCCCACCGAAGTCGACCTCATCGGTTCGCACCATAAATATGATTATTGGCGGCAACGATGATGCCTCCATCAACGACGTCAAGTTCATTGCCACTCACAAACTCAAAAGATCGATCACCCACGAATGGTATGAAGGACTCGAGGATGAGATAGTGACACACTGGATCACACTAACATGTTTTAACAATGTAGTTGAATGGATATCGGGAGCAATTACACTCCCCGTCCTCGCCGGCGGCATAACTATGGAGACAACATTTCACATCATAGATTAGGCCACCGTATACAATGCCATTATAGGATGACCATGGATACATCTTGTTGCACCCTATTTTGCACTAGTCAAAATAAGATTCAACTTGTGGTTTCTTCGTTGTTGATGAGTGAGAGTCACAACCTAATATTTAAAGGTATAAAGTACCTATTTAATTGCTAAAGTCATATTCTTTATTGATGTGCTAACCGGTGAGATTGTGTGTAAGGGTTCTTATTATTCTAAGGGGAAGGTATTAAGCACCCCTTAAAATCTACCTGAGGTAGCTCCATAGTACTTAAACTAAATTTAAAGGTTTAGTTGTTTGTGTTCTACTTAACTAGTGCTAAGGGAAGTATGGTTGTAATGACCTGACTGGTCGTTTTGAGCATTTGCATTCCGTTTAGCTATTTGAAGTATTGAGTATCTTCGTATAATGTATTATGACTTGTGTGAATCGTCGGTTTTGGTTTTCAGGTGTTTCAAAATTTGTTTGGAAGAATGAGTTTCATGATTTAAGCTTTAAGTTGGAAGAGTTGACCAAGTTGGACTTTTGCGTATTTGATGTCAGATAAGAGTTTTGATGGTTCTGGTAGGTCCGGATGGTGATTTTGGACTTGGGGGTGTGCTCGTAATTTTATTTGGATGTTTCTAGAAGGTTTCGACATTATTTGGCAAAAGATAAAAATTTGAAGGTTTGGAATGTTCATAAGATTGACCGGGAGTTGACTTTGATGTTATCGGGTTCAGATTGTGGTTTCGGGAGTTGGAATAGGTTTGTTATGTCATTTGTAACTTATGTGCAAAATTTGAGGTCATTCCGAGTTCATTTGATATGGTTCGGCACGAGTTTTGGAAGTTAAAAGTTCATAAAGTTTGATTTGAGGTGTGATTCATGGTTTTAATGTTGCTATGTGAGATTTGACGCCTTGATAGGTCCGTGTTATATTTTGGGACTTGTTGGTATGATTTGACGGGGTCCCGAGGGACTCAGGTGTATTTTGGATCATTGGTTGAGAGACTAGTTAAGTTAAAAACTTTGGAACTTGACCATGGTCAATATCGGGTAAAGACAACCTCTTTTCGTTGTTTTGAGGGGGCGAGCAGGTTCGTAGCATGTTTTATGATTGAAATGCATATATGGTTTGTGTACGGGAGGTTCCGGATGAGTTTCGCGGTGGTTTCAGTTCATTTTAGTGAAGTTTGGGTTTGCTGGTGCTGGTACTTCGCAATTGCGAATACCGCATTAGCGAACACTTGGTCGCAATTGCGAACACTTGGTCGCAATTGCGAATTGTTGGTCGCAAATGTGACATCTTCAGGTGGGTTAAGGGTTGAAATTTCAAAATTTTAGCTCATTCTTTTATATTTTCAACCCTAGACTCGGATTTGGGCGATTTTGGAGGCGATTTTCACCATAAGGACTGGGGTAAGTGTTCTCTACTTGGTTTTGATTATATTTCATGAATCTATCTTCGATTTTGACATTTGGATTATGATTATTAAAGAGAAATTGGGGGGGAGGGGTTGTCCAAACTTTTCTAAACTGCATTTTTGGGTTTTGAACATCGATTCAGAGGCGGATTTTGAGTGCAATTAGTATGGTTGGACTCGTAATTGAATGAGTTGTCATATTTTATGAGTTTTGTCGGGTTCCGAGGTGCGGGCCCGAGTTTGAATTTTTGGTTGACTTTGAGTAAATGTGTAAAGATTCAACCTTTATCGATTGGGTTTGATTCCTATGGCATTATTTGATAATTTTGAGTTGCTTTTGGCTAGATTCGAGCCGTTCGGAGAATGATTTGAGCTAGATTCGAGCCGTTCGGGGGATGATTTTGAGTTGCTTGAGGTCTATTGAATTGTTAAGCTGTGATTGATATTTCTTTGGAACATTCGCTTAAACACTCTCCTTGATGTTATTCATGCTTTCTACCTTTCTTGTCAATGATGTACATATGCTTGGTGAGGAAGAGCGTAAAGTATGAATGGTGATACCGTGCCATTGCATATACATTATCATGTTAGGAAGAGTGTAAATCACGAAAGGTGATGCCGTGCCATTTTATTTACATTATCATGTAAGGATGAAAGTAAAAGCACGAAGGGTGAAGTCGTGCATTTCACTTACATTATCATGATCTCATTTACATTATCATGTGATGATGAGGGTAAAAGTACGAAGAGTGATGCCGTGCCGTTTTATTTATATTATCGTGTTCACATTTACATTATCATGTGAGGATGAGAGTAAAAGCACGAAGGGTGATGCCGCACCATTTCATTTATATTACCATGCTTTTATATTATCATGAGTTCATAGCACGAAGGGTGTTTCCGTGCAGGCGAGGACGAGAGACATGCATTATGTTATGATATATTTTGTTTGTGTATATATTCAAGCCTTTTATCTTGAGCTATTACTGTTGTACCTATGTTTTCTATGTAACTTGTCGTTGATATTCTGTCTTTGTCCTCTACCTCAATTGTAGTTGTATTATCCATGCCTTCTATCTGCTTAACTTGCAATTATCATGTTTTTCCTTCTTGTTGTTCATACCTTAATATATGTCGTACCTCACTTGGTGCACTTTCGTATAAGCCTTCTACCATGTTAGTTATTCATGCCTTCTATTTGTTAGCTCATAAAGATCATAATTTCCCTCTTTTTGTTAAACCTACATCTAGGCCTTCTACCATGTTAGTTAATGAAATTTATGTTCTTTTTTCCTAATTGTTGTCATTACTTCTATGCCTTCTACCTAGTCTGTTACCGTTGTCTATATGCACCGCCTTGTTCATTATTGCTACCTGTGTATTTTCACTTTGTCATTACTATTATTAGTATCTCATTCATCTGGTTGGTACTGTTATACGAATATTTGGTGAGGATGAGATAAATGAACGAAGGGTGTAGCCGTACTATTTGATTTGACGTCTTGGGTATATTTCCCACACGAGGAAAGTATGGATTTACTACCGTGACTTGCTGGTTATCGCTCTAAGGAAAGGATTGGTCGTGATATTGAGGAATATTAAATCATGATTTCTTCTAGTAATCATTTATTGCTTCACGTATTTGTTTCCTTGTACCCTGTTCTGTTATGTTCTAGTATTATTCTATTGTTAGTCTACCGCACAGGTTATATCAGTGGGTATCTTTTAACTAAAAAGCCTCCTCACTACTTCATCGAGGTTAGTCAAGATACTTACTAAGTATATGGTGTCGGTTGTACTCATACTACATTTCTGTACCTTACGTGCAGATTTTGGAGCGGAGCTGCGGTGGATGACGGGGGATGACTCTGAAGATGTTCGTGCCTTCCGGATGTGGCTACCACTTGTCCTTGGCTAGTTCTAGAGTTGAATTATGTTATGTACATTTCAAACAGAAGTTGTATTTATTTCATATCCGTTTTTGCAATAATCCAGTCTTAGCAGCTCATGTCTTATACTACCAGTCCCTGGGATATTGTATGGAATACAGATATATCAATTTTTGATCACCTTTATTTTATTAGAGTTGTGTTAACTGTTAATTGGTTGACCCAACTGGTCAGGTTAGGTGTCATCACGACTAGTGGATTTAGGGTCGTAACAAATTGGTATCATAGCACTAGGTTCGTAGGTTCTACGAGTCGTGAGCAAGTGTCTAGTAGAGTCTTGTGGATCATTATAATGACATTTATACCTATCTCCGAGAGGCTACATGGCATTTAGTAAAATTTCCCTTTCTTCTTTCTTTATCGTGCGACCTTGTTTCAGTTTGAAACCTATGATTTTGATTCTTCCTATTCGTTTATATGTGATATTGCGCACTCAGTATTCGATATGCGTTGGCAGTCTATGATGTTGCAGATGGATTACGAAGGGCTATGAATGCTTGATTATCATTGCGATGTGCTGTCTAGTCTCGGGAGTAGATTCAGTGTTAAATCTTCCAATCGTTCATTTGTGGTACGAGATGAGTTCTTATATCTAGTTGGTAAGCATAGACTTAGGAGGACTGGCAGATGGATTAGTTGATGTGCTGATGTTGGGTTCATGGTAAGGTGTCGATTTGAGTATATCCGTTAAGTTATCTCTTACGTGATGAGTTTGGATCATGTTTTTCGTATAAGGTTTCCCTTTGGTGGAATGCATATATTATCATTTCAGAGTATTTGGGGAAGTTTGCTTGACTATTTCAAGGATGGTTCAGCACTTGTTAGAGTCTTCAGAGTATTCTATGACCAGTATTGCATGAGTTTTATTCAGCTAAATAGTCGTGCGGAGTTGGGGTAGCTATGAAGATATGGTACTTTAGATTACCGATGATGTGTTCTACGGCTTCGAGCTAAGTGGAGGAGTGTGCTAATGTCGATCGAATTGTAGGATCATGCATTGTGTTAGTTTCTGGGCCAAGGGATTGCTTGGTTGTTTCTTTGAATAGTCATGTGCTGGTGAAGCCCGGGTTGCTCGGTGCATATTAGCTGTGTTTTGAAAGATCAAAGTAAGGTGAGTGGTTATCGAGAAGGTTCTGACGAGTTCCAGATCATATGTAACATACAAGGAATTCTAAATATATGTATGGGCAGGGCTTGAGATTGGTAGAGAATAGTAATCGGATCTGCAGCATTTCTATGTCAAGAATGATTATACATGGCAATATTGGAGAGATGCAAGAAATGGCTTCGGATTTCCAGATGGTTCCTTTAGAGAGAGCATATCGGATTGAGTTACTTTTGGGTTGGTAGTCTGGGTGACTCGATTGAGTTATAGGCGATCAGTTCTGATGACTCGATTATATGTTAATGAGTTCCGAAGAATTCACCATGATTATGGCCACCGCCGGAGTTGATGTTTTCTACAGGTATAGAAGTTATATTGCATGTGGTGATGTTCTCCTAGATTGAGTTAAATGAAAGGTTGTCGGTTGATGAGGTGTTCAATTTGCTTATGGTTTAGAGTTGACTATGAGATTTTTGTAGTAGCACGAGTTAGCATGTTAGAAATGGTGCGCCGTGTGGGGTTGAAAGTTACAAGTACAAGGTTGCGGTTCAGTTTTGAAGGGAAGGATATGAGTTCTTGATAACACGGACAATTTGAGATATTTAAGAGGATGTGGGTATTATTTGATATATAAGGAGAAGAGTGCGCATGTTGGCAGGTGCATTGTGTTTTGACTTGTGGGTATTTTCTATAAAATGATGGAGTATGAGTTACGTATCAGCCATTTGAGTAGTGGTGTTGAGATCGGATATGAAGCTTCTGGTATTCATGAGGTTCAGAGACTGGATTTCCTCGTTGGTAGACTATTCCTTGATTGCAAATTGTGAAGAAATGTTGAGGATTGGGTAATTAATGGTAAGTGTTATGGAAAGGTTGCTATGGACTTTTGGAAGATAAATTACTTGTTTGGGAATGATCGCAATTTGGTTTGGGGATTATTTGTGAGCCTAATGAGAATGTGTATTCTGTATCGGATCGGATTTGCTTGCTCATGCGCAGCTATTACCACAGGTATATCATCGGGCAGAATGGATGTTATTTGCGCCTTGGTCTATGTTATGTGTTTCTCTCTTATGCTATGACGGGTTGTGAGGGTTACATGATTCTTCACACGCATATTGTAATTTCGTTTAGGCCTTATGGCGTTATGGGCGAGATGGCCCTCGTGATGTTGATTTGCTCATGGCACCATAATTGTGCTTGTATTTCTTTGTATTGTTATGCCTAATCATCTTCCCACAATTATATTTTGTGCACTCTATCGTGCTTGATGTTGACACACATGTGATCAGTGAGCCCGAGCATTATGGCTATCCCCCTATGTGGATTGATATGATTGGATCGGGTTGCGCACCGCAACGATGATGTGATAAGATGCAAATCCTTATGCTTATTTCGTTTATTTTTCTTTCATCTTGTTGAAAATAGTTCATAGGAAAATGTTAAAATTACCCTACCTGCTTAACTTGCCTAGTAGCCTTCTTATTTAACTTTCTTACTATTATCTGTCTTTTCTGAATTATTACTTGTTAGTGTACAGGACCGCGTTGTGTGGGGCTTCATATGATTTTTGGTGAGACTTGTCGGTTGGGCTGCTTGTATTGGCTGAGGTGAGGTTTCTAGACCTGAGATTTGCACTATCGTATTGGGATAAGGAATGTTCGGAAGAATGATACCATATTTCCGCTAAGGATTTAGGAAATGGCCGGTCGGACGAGTGATCTTCGTGGTTTATTGATCAAATGAGTGGTTAAGAGATTCTGCGTGTTTCTTTCATCATCGGCAGTGTACGAAGGTTTTGAATGAGGTTTTATTTGATATGAGGGTTACTACAGTACCGGATTTGCTTTTGGGTAGCTATAATGGTCATCAGTTATTGTTGTGAGTAATTGAGTGATATGGTGTATCACGTGATTACATATTGTATCATGTTTATGGCTTGGCACAATCTGTTCAGACTTATATAGCGTGTAATGGTGAGATTAGGGTCTTGTGATAAATTTCGAATGTTGGAAATTGGGTTCTAAGGTTTACGGACTAAGGTTGAAGTAAGAATATCCAGTTATGTTGTGTTGGCAGGGTTATATAGAGTGGGGGTGACGTGAGATCACCCTCGGGTATGTACAGGTTAAGGTTACACCGTGATTTGATGACCTTGGAACGACTCTTGGCATGTTCGAGGATGAATGTATGTTTAAATGGGGGAGAATGTAACGACCCGACCGGTCGTTTTGAGCGTTTGTGTTCCGTTTAGCCATTTGAAGTATTGAGTAGCTTCGTATAATGTATTATGACTTATGTAAATCGTCAATTTTCGTTTTCAGTTGTTTCAGAATTTGTTTGGAAGAATGAGTTTCAAGATTTAAGCTTTAAGTTAGAAGAGTTGACCAAGTTAGACTTTTGCATATTTGACCTCGAATCGGAGTTTTGATGGTTCCAGTAGGTCTGGATGGTGATCTTGGACTTGGGGGTATGCTCGTAATTTCAGTTGGATGTTTCTAGAATGTTTCGACACTATTTGGCAAAAGTTGGAAATTTAAAAGTTTGGAATGTTCATAAGTTTGATCGGGAGTTGACTTTGATATTATCGGGTTCAGATTGTGGTTCCGGGAGTGGGAATAGGTTCATTATGTCATTTGAAACTTGTGTGCAAAATTTGAGGTCATTCCGAGTTCATTTGATATGGTACGACACGAGTTTTGGAATTTGAAAGTTTAAATGTTCATAAAGTTTGATTTGAGGTGCGATTCATGATTTTAATGTTGCTATGTGAGATTTGACGCCTTGAGTAGGTCCGTGTTATATTTTGGGACTTGTTGGTATGATTTGACGGGGTCCCGAAGGGCTCGGTGTATTTTGGATCATTTGTTGAGAGACTAATTAAGTTAAGAAATTTGGAGTTTTACCATAGTCAATATCGGGTTAAGACAACCTCTTTTCGGTGTTTTTAAGAGGAAAGTAGGTTCGTAGCGCATTTTATGATTGAAATGCATACATGGTTTGTGTCCGGGAGGTTCCGGATGAGTTTCGGGGTGGTTTCGTATTATTTCAGTGAAGTTTGGGTTTGCTGGCGTTGGTACTTCGCACTAGAGAAATTTTTGTCGCAATTGCGAACACCGCAATTGCGTGCATGTGGTCGCAATTGCGAACAGTTCGCAATTGCGGACTTTTGGTCGCAAATGCGACATCTGCAGGTGGGTCAAGAGTTGGAATTTCGGGATTTTAGCTCATTCTTTTATATTCTCTACTTGGTTTTGATTATATTTCTTGAATCTATATTTGATTTTGGCATTTGGATTATGATTTTTAAAGAGCAATTGGGGGGTTTGTCTAAACTTTTCTAATGTGAATTTTTGGATTTTGAACATCGATTCAAAGTCAGATTTGAGTGAAACTATTACGGTTGGACTCGTAA